>CAEFZX010011503.1:0-18679 GCA_903066825.1 Alfaro cultratus | reverse complement strand
ATATATATATTTCTCATTAGAAGTTATCTAATGAGAAATAAAGGTTGGACTTCTCTTCAATTTAGGATGTGATTACCAGGTGTACTTGTAAATGTGTATTTTTAAGGCAGCTTTACAGGATGTTTCTCAGTTCCTGTCGTCAGCCCCCCTGCCCTGCATACTTTAGATGTGTCTCTGTTCCAGAACACCTGATTCAAATGATTGCATGACCTCCTGTGCCACCATCAAGTTCTGCAGAGGCCTGTTAATCGCCCATATTTTCAAGCCAGGTGTGTGGCAGAATGGAAACACCTAAAACATGCAAAGCAGGAGTGCCTGAGAACCGGAATTGAGAAACACTGGGTTAAAGAGATCATTTTAGTTTAAAGTGTAATAAAAAATTACCGCTCAAACAGCAAGAACATTTTTTGTGCCTCTTGTTTTTCCCAGTCCAGCCAATGGTGGCCGGCCCTGCAGAGGGGCAACTTACCAGTTCCAGATGTGCAACACCAATGAATGTGAAGACATTTACAGTGATCCCAGGGAGGAGCAGTGTCACGCCTCAGAGTACATCAACAAGCACCTCTGGCTGCCTTATGAACACCCAGACCGTGAGTAGATTCTGAACCAGCTTGACAGTAGCAAACCAGGAGTGATTATGTTCTGTGTTATGCAATTTAGAACATGTGTTGTTTTGTTATTCTATTAATGGGAACTCAGGTTTAAGGTACAACCTGACCCCTCAAAGATCCATATCTTTAACAACTGAAAATGATGTGGGAGTTTTTGCCTCCTCTACCCATTGACATCTTAATCTCATTAATCCTCAGATTTCTCCAGGTTTTATTCACCATATCTAAATAATCCCACTAATGCCAAACCACAAGTCCTAAGTCCTCCATCTAATGCACAGAAACTCTTTACATTGAAGAAATAGTAAAATCCACGTGGCTGCATGCATAAAATTGTCAGTCCCACCTATCTAAGAGCTGTATTGTCACTCCAATTTTAATACACGTGAAATGATCATCCACCTAAAGGGCAACTGTTCAGCAAAGCACTGTGCTTACTTCCTATCTAAATGACCTTCCTAAATTGTTTTTCCTTCAATCTTGTTACTTCTAAATGCCATATTTCTTTTCTCACTAAAGCATTCAGCATCATAAATGACCTCTCTTTGCGTGAATGTGCAAACCAGTGTGTGTTTGTGAGAGAAAAACTATTCTAAAGGAGGTAAAACTGAATTCCATTCACGATCTATCATCTTTGACTTCCATGATAAGTGTGAGAATGTCAACTGCAGATGTGAAACTATAATATTTGTCTAACAAATTGTTTTTATTCCCCCTTTTGGGAATTTCCCTTGTATCAACAGCTGTACTGTGAATTACTCCTGAGAGGAGAAACATGAGGTATTAGCCAAGCAGCTAATATTTGGGTTTTGCAGTCTGAAGCTTTCTATGTTCTCGCACAGAGGAGATCACGTCTCCCATATACAGCAGTGTTTGCAAAACACTTTGATTAACACCTTCTGACCCCCCAGAGCATCTCAGAGCAAGTCTTGACAAACTGAGGATCCTGTCTTCTGTTGCTCTAAACTGTAATGTTATGGTTGTTATTATTATTATGTGGAAATGTTACTGGGAGAAGAACAGACTGGCTCTGAGTGAGCGGGTTGATTTATGAATAGTATATCATGCTGATGCTATAAATACAGACTCAGCCTCTGCAGTGTTTCTTTTTGACTGCACTGAATGCACATGAACAACACTGGTTTGATCAGGTGTCACCACGCTGTGGAGGATTCTTTATTAGGAGCTTCCACACCTATTGGTATCCCTTGTGAATACATGTAAAAAAGCCTTCTGCCAATACTTATTTCTTAAATAAGGATTAGGACTTCATAATTTGTGGGAAACGTGTAATTAAAGCAATGTTACCTGTATGCGGTATCTGTATCACAAAAAAAACTGTGTGTATCGCACCAAAAGTTCAGGCTTTATATGCCAGTAATAGATTTGTTGATAAGTATCAGTCATTGAGAAATTATAATTAGGTTTTATTTCTTTGTCTATACACCTGCTAAAGCCACATACAATTATTTTAATGAAGCCAAAAACAATATTTTTAATTTCACCAGTTTGAAATACTGTCTGAAGCCTAAGGTTACAATGAACTAACAATGTCATACAATAAATGTTTTCCTCATGTTGTCAGTTCTACTAAGCACTATTATTCTATTATCACAGGGTCACCATTTCTTCATAACATCTATTCAATGTGATAAATATGTGGTGAAGGACCTCTTCTCCTTTTGTTAAGTATTGTGGAAGATTGGTGATGCCGTAGGTCTGTTTCTGGGCCTGTTTGAGTAAAATATCAGGACATTTTGAAACGGATCGGCTAATCTCATCTAGAAAACTGAAGATTTATCAAGTAACAGTGTAAGCAACTAAAACGTAGTCAGAAAGCAGGATTCAGTACTCAAAAACATGTAAAAATTAACTGCGGAATATTCAAACAAATTTCATTTACTGATAAACGACGAGGATTTGAGCAATTCACAGAATACAAAGTAGAAATCTTGACAAAATAATGAACAAATCATAAACCACCACAATGTGAGCTATCATTGTGTTTTTCTACTCTATAATGAGCCAAAACACATGGTCAAATCAACTCAGAAAGGTTTACCAAACACAAAATCAGCATTTTTCCCTGACAATGTCAAACCTTAGACCTAAATTATCCACAAAACCTGTGGTGAGAGCTGAAGACAGTAGAGAATGAGAGAGGACCAAGGACTCTGGGCGATTTAGAGTGATTAAGCAACAGGACAAGTCAAAGATCGCAATCTCTTAATGCACCAACCT
This sequence comes from Alfaro cultratus, assembly GCA_903066825.1. NCBI lineage: Eukaryota > Metazoa > Chordata > Actinopteri > Cyprinodontiformes > Poeciliidae > Alfaro > Alfaro cultratus. The sequence continues at coordinate 15,827 of CAEFZX010011503.1, read as the reverse complement.
GGTGAAAAGGTTGGTGCATATTCATTTACCAATATTTTTGCTTCTGTTGATTTTGTTTAAAATAATCATTTCTGAACATGGGATTTATTTTCCCTCTGAATAAATGTACTCAAAGTAATTAATTCTGTGTGAAATTACTGTATGCTATTGAAATAAAAGACTGATAAATTTGAAAAGATATTTTAAGGCTTTTCACACGTCTTTACCAGGGATACCAGTATTTGTGAAGCTAGCTAAGGAAGATTAGTTGCATGTCTGCCACCTGTTCATTAGAGTCAAAGCTCTGAAAGGCAAGGTCTTGGTGTGTGTGTGATAAAGTAGGAGTGTTCATTCTCACCGGGACGGTCTGCCAGGTTTTGTCTCTGTGGGCTCACGTAGTTGTAGTGTGACTAAGAGACACAATAAGACTCATCATTATGCTGACTCACTGAGATCTCCTTCTGATTATTACAACTACTTACAAACAATTAAGACCAAACTTATTCATACCCCTTAGTGATTTAGGTTTAAAGTTATGTTTTAACTTTGAAAATTTTACATAGTTACCACCAGGCTTTATGCATATCTTCACTATTAACCCAGTATGAACATCTTTGACTATTCATAGTGGGTTATGAGCTCAAGTGTTTGAAGTTGGAAGGCCTCTTTGCCATTACCTGCATGGTAAACCGCCCCCCCACAGACTGTCTATCGCAGTCAAATCAGGTGTCTGAATTTGGGACTCCAATTTGTTAATATTTTAGTTGGTAAACTTTCTCTTCACTACCTTAGATAAGTGTTGCCTAAGACCAAGTTCATCTGTGGACTGCCTGAACTTCTTGTTGAGAATCCTGACATGGATGACCCCCAAAATCTTTATGTTCCCACTACTGTTTTAGGCTGCAAATGCTATTCTGAGTGTTTCTTTTTTTTTTTTTTTTTCTTGTTCTTTGCCTTGTTGAGATTTTGTAAAAGTCAAGTGGGCTTTTATAGGCCTTAGTCTCAGAATGGCCTTTGTTTGTTGTTCTACATCAATGGTGTCCAGCAGTCTATTGGACTGTCTGCCTTGAGGTGTTGCCACCGACGCGCCCCACGTTCTTCACAACGACCTTGTTCCTAGGATACTTTTTCACCCACTGCACCATCAGCCTTGGCAGAGAGAAGGTGTCACTTATGACTTACAGCCACCTCCTTCATGGTTTTCAACAGTGTTTAAGTTCTAGTAGTGTTTCAACATGACTTTATACTGGGGCCCTTGGAACTTGAGGACAATTAAAAATTGCCTTTTTCCCCTTTCATTAGTCTTGAACTGACAAAATGTCCAAATGTGGGTTTTTACTGAGCTCTTTAGTTTTAGTGTTTTAGTGAGTTTTAGAGTTTTTCTTTTCAATTAATAATTTTTATTCGGATGCTTCAGAACAGCATAGTCAATTCTGAATCCTGCAAAATTTTGAATTTTACCGCTAACTCACAGTTGTATTAATTTCAGATGTGTTACTTAATTTTCAGTAGAAGTCAAACCAAATCTTTTCTACTGAAATCTTTAGCACATTGTATCATATTTTAACAAATAAGTGCATCCTTTCTTGAAAGAAAGAAAACATGTTGGTCAAGTTAAGGAAAATTTTAAATCTGCACTGGTATGAGTAATTATGGGATTAACAGTGCAAACTAATGCAATTATGAAATTAGGGTAAAATGGCGCTTTTTTTATTAAATGTGAAAATATGTTTGCTTTCTAGCTAACAAACGCTGCCACCTGTACTGCCAGTCAAAGGAGACCAGAGATGTGGTCCTCATGGAGAAACTGGTTCTGGATGGCACACTCTGCTCATACAAAGACCCGCACAGTGTGTGTGTGCGTGGAGAGTGTGAGGTGAGGTTCTTCATATATGTGTTTGTGTGCCTCAAAGTTAAACAGCTGCACTTATTCTTATCAGATTCCTTGGTTTCCATTAACAGAAGGTGGGCTGTGATGGCGTGGTGGGTTCCTCGAAGCAGGAGGACAAGTGTGGCTTGTGCGGAGGCGACAACTCCAGCTGTAAAACCTTTAAAGACACAATCATGCGGACTGCTAAAAAGCAGGGTAAATGGAGAAATCTGAGTTAATTCTATTCTAGCAGAAAAACTGCTGGAATGTATTTCTCTCTCCCGTCTTCCCTTCGTTCTTATGCTTAAATAAACATCGCCCTCTAGAGGAAGATGCTTAAAAATGACCCTGAACCTCAGGGAAATTTGAGCATATGTTTCCATGCGAACATTGCCAAGACTTTACGTCAAAGTTCATGAGCTAATGTTGAGTCTATTATCTAACTCTTAAAGTCAGCGCAGACCTAGCTCATGAGAGCTGAATTCCTGGAAGAGTCTGTTTTTTTTCAGGCTCAAACTAATAAAAAAGTTTCCAGTGAGGCATTTTTTCTGCTTAGGTGTTCTATCTGGAAACTACAAATTGAGCTCTTTGAAGGGGGGCTGGAGGTTTTAGATCCAAAATAAAACTCATTGAGTCTGTCATTTCAGGCTTCCTTAAGGTTCTTGAAATCCCCAGAGGAGCGAGGCATTTACTCATTCAGGAGCTGAAAGCCACCTCACACACTTTTGGTAAATGAAACCCTCCCTTGGTCCTTTTCTCTGTCATGCACGTCTGTATATGTTTCCTTTTTTTCTTATGTAGAATTATTATTTCTCATTCATTCACAGCTGTTAAAAATGTGGCATCAGGACTGTTTTTTCTTAATGGTGAAAACGACTACCCTGAGTCCCGCTCTGTGATAGAGAAGGGCGTAGAATGGGAATATGAGAATGACAATGACAAGGAAACCGTCCAGACCACAGGGCCCCTCAGACATGGAATTCTAATAATGGTACAAACAACAGCATCAAAGTTTAGTTTTTATGATCACAAATCCTAAATTAAACCAGTTTCCCTTCAATATTTCTTTGCTGATCTCTCTCGTAGATGAAATTGCATGGCGATGAGGATGTCAATTTATCATATAAATACATGATGAATATGGATGGTGATTCGAACATTCAGGACAACATGCTGGTAGAGGACAGTGCCTACGAATGGGCTCCGAAGAGATGGTCTTATTGTTCCAAAGCTTGTGGTGGAGGTATGTTAAAAAGCCAATGACCACACAGCCTCCCTAGTCACATGTATTTTGTCCTTTATTGTGTCCTAGAATTATCAATCGACTGTCACCTTCTCTTTAGGGAAGCAGTATCTGCGATATGGATGCAGAAGGAAAGTTGACAGTAAAATGGTTCACAAAAGCTTCTGTAATAAGTCCAACATGAAGCCCAGAGGAGACATAAGAGACTGCAACCAGAAGCCTTGCCCTCCACCCATGTATGTATTCAGTAATTCCTTCTGGAAATTGAAGGTAGATATTGTTTATTATGACCAGTGCCAGGAATAGTAAAAAACTCTAATCATCTTATAATTGTGTCATCTGTTTGCACATGGGCAGGAAGTGAACATGTTAACATAAAAGCTGATGTGTTAGAAGAGGGAAAAATTGACAAGCTTAAGGGGCTCGAGAAACGGGGAGCGACAAACGAAAACGGCAAATTCATTGCCACCGTGGTGAAATCCAACACGGGACACGATGCCAGCAACAAAAGTTGAACATTTTTCAACTGTCTTGTGTAGTGTCGCAAGCCCGACTGTGCAAATTAATGCGTAAGAGCTGAAAATTTTACATGCACGGATTTCGCCAATCACTTTGCTGGAGGAGGGCAAAAGACTGTTGCCTCAAAGTGCAAGTCCCACAGGAAATGAATTAAGAGGGAGCAATATGGCCTTCCATGTGTTGAGCCCTTAACTATGTGAGTTAATGTGACAAGAATCAACTTGGAATGGCTCAGTCACTGGGTCAGAGTAAAGCACATGTGGAGAGAATCAATCTTTGGAATGAGCTGGGCAAAGCATGAGGTCCATGGGCACCAACCCCTCAACTTACAGGAGTTGAAGCATCAGCTGCTAACATATTGGTGTCACATACCACAGCACGCCTTCAGGGATCTAGTGGTTTCCATGCCTTGACAGGTCAGGCCAGTTCTGCAGCAAAGGGGAACTCAACATAGTGTTGAGCTGGGTTGTCATAATGTTATACCTGATCATGTATATTTAGACTGTCTTTAAGCTTCCACCACTTTTAAATGATTCTCTTTTGTATTTTTATTTTTTATTTTTTATTTGGCATCCTTGTGTTTTCCCAAATATTTGGTATTTCACTTGCAGCTGGGTGACAGGAGAGTGGCAGAACTGCAGTAAACCCTGTGGAAAGACAGGGATGCAAGTACGCTCCGTCAACTGTGTTCAGCCTTCAGAGGACAACACAACACGCCTCATTCACAATAAACACTGCAGCGACGACCGTCCTGAGTCCCGCAGGTCCTGTAACCGATATCCCTGCCCCACTCAGTGGAGAGTCGGCCCCTGGTCACAAGTATGCACCCAAGACATTAATAGAAAATATTAACAAATGTTCTTGAAAATAAAAATGTTGTATTTATCCTAAATGATGTGTGATATTTGATTGCATTGCGTTTATGTTATGGTCCTGTGTCGCCAGTGTTCAGTGACTTGTGGAAATGGGACACAGCAGAGGCAGGCACTGTGCCACACCAGGGACAACACCATAGGACTCTGTCTAGACAGCAAGCCTGACACCATAAGAGTTTGTCGCCTGGAACCATGTCGCAGTATGTGTTAAACAAACTCCACTGCTCAAATAATTCTTCAATCAACTGTATTTAGAACTACTGTTGTGATTTGCATGTTACTTAATCAATAGTAGTGAAACAGAAATGTTCAGTATGAACATTTTGATATTTGCTGCACTTAAATATGTACATAAGGTCACTGTCAAATATTTGATGAACTTAATGGATATTTGAGAGGACAATGGAAAAAATCTAACATTAAAACAGACTTTTTAGTTATTCGGAAGAAAAAAAAGAAACAAAACTATTGTAGCATCTGTGTCTGTATTATGTTTTCTGTTTTATTGTTGTGGACAAACAAAATGACATTTTGCTAAATTGCTAAGCAGTTACTTCAAAAATGCAGCTCATTGAACAAAACAAATCACTTTACTTCAGATTTTGCTACATCCATTCATCCAGGACTAGTTAGTCCTGAAGGTGATGGACATGTGTTTTCAACAGGGGGCATAGGCAATCAAGTGAAGGAAAATTTAAGTCAAAGTGAAAATATCCAGTGTGAACATGTGCAAAAATGTCCTAACTTCTGATAAAAGTGATAAATGTCTCAGACGCTCCTTCGTAGAATACTCCCTTTATTGTACTTGAGTTATCTTACCATTTCTGTGTCCCCTTTGCAGAGGGCTCATCAGACCTCAACAAGAATGGCAACATTCTGATCCAGTGGCTTTCCCGCCCCAACCCCAACTACCCAAGGATCTCATCACGTAAAACCTCCCTCTATAGCTCCCAGCCCGGCCTTCACAGCGACAGCCGCAGCCGCATGTCTGCCCTCTGCTGGGCCCTGCCCATCTCTGTCCTCCTGTCTCTGCAGGGCCGGCCCCGGCTGGCCCCCTGACCTGCCCTTTCTGCTGCGCCTTGTGCCTGTGCCCACGCCCGTATGAGCGAGCGGCAAAGCTTTCGCTTCTCTTTTGGGGGGGGATATTGTCTCTCTCTCTCTCTGTGTCTGAGGCGGCTCTGACCGGGGGAGGTCTCTGGCTCCTGTGTGTGCTAGTTGGTTCTCTCTTGCTCTGTCTCTCTTTATCTATCTCTCCTCTATGGAGCATTGTGTTGTAACCGCTGGCCAGTCGAAAACTTAAAAGATCAACAAAAGATTTGGTGTGAAGAGGATTCTAAGTGGCAAACGGGTTTTCACTGACACCTCCTGTGATGTGTCAAAGGGCCGTTCATGTATGAGGGGACCCCCTCTCCTCTCTGCATTTGGCAGCCATGTTTCGAGTGATGTTATGGGTTACCACACCTGAGACGCAGCAGGGCTTTTCTTCTTTTTTTTTTCCCTTTTGTAGCGCACTGTCAGTGTGGGAGAAAAAGAGATGTGAAAAAAATCAGAAATGGTATATAAATATCTATATAGAAAAAAATATTTATATCTAAAAAAAAAAAGAAAGCTTTATTGTGAATGTGATCTGAGGACATCTTTGCTAAAGTGCTCATCTTGACATCTCGGTTCCATTCGGGGATGAAAATGGCGCTCCCATTTCCAGATTGACAAGAACTCAGCACAGTGAAAAGATATAAGGAGGTCTTTTATTTTGTTTTGTTTTGGTTGATTTTATTTTTGCAAAGTGAACTGAGGAGTTGAAAATTGTGAAGTATTAGAAAAAAAGAATTTAAAATAAAAAAATACAGGGTAGTTTGACCACTTGAGGTTGCTTCCCATTCCACCTCATCATCAGCCATCCTCTCTTTGACTGTTATACAAAAGTTCAATAAATGCAGCTTATTTGTGCTTGCAGACTTTAAACAAATACATCTATAAATATATTTGTATTTATATATACCTATAAATCTAAATCTATATGAGTATCAATAATATTAATAACGTTTTACCATGAATAAGCTGTAGCTTATTTGCCTAAAACCTTTGGACTGCTATTGATCGCTTAGATCCTTGACTGTTATGTTATTTTTTTAATGATTTTACATGAATACAGATAAATATTTAATAAAGGCAAAGTGTTTTGTGGGGAACGGGTTTGACCCATATTATGCAGGACTTGGTCAGTTAGTTGCCTCTCCATTCGCTCAGATGGATCAGTGATTTCACTGTTGCTTCTTGTTTTTACTTTCAGGATAGGATCATGTTTTGTCATGCACATTTGCATCCATCACCTGGATGTTTGGACACATGTCTGTGCGAGCGTGCATCTGTCCACGTGCGAGTCCACGAGTACATGTGCAAGGGTGGATGTGTGTCTTGTCATGTACGAGCGTGTGTGCGAGGGTGCTAAATCATTTGGGCTTTTAACACACTGCGATCAGATACAGAAATACCTCATAAACTTTGATTTTGAGAGCGTCCAGTGGTCTCACTTTATGTTTTTGTCGAACATGAACAATGCCTTATCTTGGATTGAATGTAATGGCATTTATCTGTGAAAGAGATGGCTTTACTCATTCAAAGTTTCACTCGGAATAGAGGCAGCTTCAAACCAACTTAAACTCACACCCGCCAACCATCAAAACCTACCATGCTGATGTTGGACCAGTGTCCGACTACCGGAAAGGATTTTCAAAGGGCCTAGGGTACTGACACATTTGGCATCTTGGAGAACAAAAAAAGGAACACTTCAGACTTGTCATTGTATTGTGATCACATATTTCTGTTGTGACTATGTAGCGAGCTATCCAAGGTTTCCTTCTGCTGGAGTTGGACTGTACGAGACCATGCCAGACCTAGCAGTGCGATACTGTATATAAAATTGGTGTTGACTGTATTTAATAATGTTCATGACTGTTATCTTCTTCTATAATATTCTATACTTTGGGTAACTGTTTCGTGGCTTCACTGGCCTGCTGCGTGGGGCTGGCTAATGTTCGAAGAAACATTCAGATGGACTACGTGCACTGCGTCTATATGCACTTTGATTTATCAGGGAAATTTTATTAATGTTTTGTAAATGTTTCATATGACACTTAATGTGCCATTCCAGTTTTTACATCATCATGGAAATTCTGTATTTTCTTTAAAAAGCAAATATAATTTATGTACTTCATGTTCTTTTCTCAGTCAACTAACAGATTGACTTGTTGATTTCCAAGTAATCAAGTGTTTTACCAAAGTGACTGTGAACTTGTAACTTTCGATACAGTTGAATTATTTTTCTTAAGAAAAAAAAAATCTATATATCTATATAATGAGCTGGAGGTAGGGGCGTACATCTCATTGTTTCAGTTCCTGTCATTCTCAACAGCAAAGTTGTATCAATAAAAATGTTTTAAAAAGTGTGACTTTTCACTCTGCAGGAATTTTTACAATAGAAAATATGCTGTTTTGTAGTGACACAGTATAGTTATTTCCACTAGGGATTTCCTGATTATCTTTTTTTTTGTCACTGATACACATCATATATTAGGGATGCCATTTCTGAGTGAACATCAGCTGATACTTACAATCAGGTGTGTTGTTAAAGCTAGTAAAATATCACTTTCCTGAAAACTGTAGCTTTAGATTGCAGTAAAGTGCCGTTCTGCATTCCCTCAGTATTGCAACTAACTCAATTATTAGAGTCTGACTGCTTCAGTATCACCTAGTTTTCTCTTTTTTTGGACAGCAACAGACATTGTGTAACAACAGGACTTTCTACAGATATGCTGCTCCACTGTGGATTAGCATGACTTAGAAAGTCACTTTTAATATTCTGGCAAAACATCGCATGAAACACACATAGCATTATCAATTGTTTGTAAACATGTACACTGTATGACCGGAGACATGTACCTATGTTCTTGGAAGTTATGTCTTTCTTTTTGCTAAGCTAACCCTAACATTTTCCCTGCATCTTGCTGACATAATCTCAGCAATGGGTAATGGGAGTTGATGGAGTTCAAAGATGGATTAATTAAGAATGTTATTATCTGAAGCCCATATCAACAGGTGGATCTGGATTTCCCTAATTTGTTTATACTGCGTGGTTGAGTTTGACATTAAACTATCAAAATGAAAGTTAGATGTTAAGTTAATGATCAGTTCTTACAGCGAAGGAAATGTTTACTGCCAACTAAAGACTGGCAATCATTTTGTTGTATTTCAGCTGCTCTGGATTAATTTGATGACTGCTCTTAAAATTTTCTCTTCCTTCCTGCATCCTCTGCTGATGATCTGGCTTTACTCCTGTATTTTTCTAATTACATACACACACACACACACACAAATGCTACTATTTTTCAGAAAACATTCTTTAACTTAGAAATATTACCCTATTGCATCTTGTTCTTTTCTATTCCCAGTCTGAGTTCTTTGTCTCTTTTTCACAGGCCTACCATGTAAAGGAGATCGCTCTGTGTTCTGTCGTATGGAGACTCTGCAACGCTACTGCTCTTTACCAGACTTCTGGCGATTATGCTGCAAAACCTGCAGCACCATCAACAGCACCAAACATGAACCCAACTCCACTGCTACATCCACCTTCAACATCACTGCCACACCTACTCCATCCAAGAACATTCTCAGCGCCATCTTCACCACCGCTCAACCCACTAAAATTGCCATCCCCACTACCTCGACTTCAACCACCACTCATGTCCCAACCCTAAGAACCATAACCCTTGATTCCACTGAATCTTCACCAAGATCAACAAAAACTATCCCCACTCATCAGTTACTTGCAACCAGCATTCCTTTCATCCCCACTGTCTTTTCAGGATCTGTTTCACCTTCTACTAACACTCGTTTAGAAGCCTCTGCAACCCCAGATCTTTTTTCCATCAAATCTTCACCGAGACCCTCAACAATAATTTCCACTCATACAGTGGATACAGTGAGTTCTCCCTCCTCCAGCACTTTTTCAACCTCTGTCACCACCAATTATCCAGCTTCTACAATCCAAACCCTTTATTCCATCCCATCTTCATCATCTACCACCAAAGTAACTCCCATTCATCCACCAGCTCCAACTAGCTTTTTTTTCCTCCCAACCATCTCTCCTAATGCAATCACAACGCCTTCTACTAGTGATGCAAATGCTGAGATCACAGAGCCACTTTTGCAGAGAACTTCTACTACTTCAACAGCTGGGACAGCAAGTGCCAATGTCCTTGCATCAACACCCACTCCTGTGACAAGTCCAATAGAAAGCACTACTAAAACAGTCACCATGCAAAAATACAATCCTGATAGGAAAATTCAGCCACAAACTAAGAAAAGGATGGTTCCATCACAGGAAAGTGGAAAAAAGGAAATCCCACAAAGAAATACTACAAAAAAATATGTTCCACCAAGGAATAATCTTCAAAAGAAAACAAGTATCACTGCAAATACTGGAACTCCCAAAAAGACTATTGCTTCACGCTCTAATGTGAAGAAAGCCACTCCAACAAACATGATCCCAACCCCTACTGCAAAGAGTACTCTACCTAATAGACCTCCAAAGAAGACCATTCCACCAAATACTAAAGTGATAAAGACCAACCCACCAAGCACCAGTCCCAAAACAAACATTCTTCCAAATCCAACTATGAAAAAGGCCACTCCAACAAATACAACATCAAAAGATACCTCTCCATCAACCCCTACTTCAAAGAAGAAAAGTCTGCAGGATAAGCCTCCGAAGAAAACTATTCCATCAAACACTAAAGTGATAAAGACTAACCCACCACGCACCAGTCCCAAAACAAACATTCTTCCAAACCCAACTATGAAAAAGGCCACTCCAACAAATACAACATCAAAAGATAACTCTCCATCAACTCCTACTTTAAAGAAGAAAAGTCTGCAGGATAAGCCGCCGAAGAAAACTATTCCATCAAACACTAAAGTGATAAAGACTAACCCACCAAGCACCAGTCCCAAAACAAACATTCTTCCAAACCCAACTATGAAAAAGACCACTCCAACAAATACAACATCAAAAGTGACTTCTCCTTCAACTCATACTCCAAAGAAGAAAACTCTACAGGATAAGCATCCAAAGAAGAGCATTCTACCAAATACTAAAGTGATAAAGACTAACCCACCAAGCACCAGTGTCAAAAAAAACATTAGTTCAAACCCAACCATGAAAAAGCCCACTTCAACAAAAACAACATCAACAACATCAAAAGGGCCTTCTCCTTCAACTGATACTGCAAAGAATACTTTACAGAATAGGAATCCAAAGAAAAGCATTGCACCTAACACTAAAGTGATAAAGACTAACCCACCGAGCACCAGTCCCAAAAAAACTAGTCCTCCAAAGAAAAGCATTCTATCAAAGACTAAAGTGATGAAGACTAACCCACCAAACATAAATCTTAAAAAAAATATCCTTGCAAAGCCAACTGCAAAGAAGACTCCATCAAATACTACCCCATCAAACCCTTCAGCAAAGAGGACAACTCCACTAAATATTACACCAAACAATATTTATCCATCAAACTCTACAGTGAGAATGTCTATTCCAGTAAATACTACGCCAAGAATGACTGTCCCAAAGAATAGCATCAAAAAGACTAATCCACCATACACTGGTACCAGAGATGCATCTACACCAAATGCAACTCCAAAAAAGACTACTGTAGTTAGTGATCCTTTGAAAAGGAAAACTCCCAACACAACTTCTAAAAAGACAGCTCCAACAAAGAACATTCCAGAGAAAAAGACAAAATCTTCACCTAAAAAAGAGGTTACTTTAAAGGCCAATCCCAAAAAAACAACTGAACCAAAGAAAATTTTCACAAAAAACCCCCCAACAAAGACCAACCTTAAACACAACCCAAAGAAAGCCTCAGAAAGTGCTAAGTCAAAGGTCACTGTTAAACAGAATAAAGTCAAGGAGATAAAGACCAGTCGAAAAGAGTATACTTCTTACTTTACCACATCCTCCACCCCTTATCAGGTATTTTCTTCCATGGTTCCTTCCAGCAGCGTTATACAAGTTACAGTGGTGAGCTTGTCTCCCTCTGATTCAAAAGTCAGTCCTTCATTCATCAACAGGGATGCACCGGTCACAGACAGAACTTCAGTCATGCACTATAGCAACACAGAGAAAGAGTCTATTACACCAGACCCTTCTGATGATTTCATAACACCCCTTAAAGATATTAATAATGAGGCTGACACACGAACTAGTCCATCTAGTGAAATCACAGTGACAAGTAGTGGTGAAGCTACCAGCTGGACTTATCCAAGTGGTGATAACTGCTGTAAAGAGTCTTACAGCAGTTCAGGAGTGGTCACAGATACTGTTGTGCATGAGGATAGCCTCTCCATGGTGATCCCGACTATAAACAGAGAGGACACAACAGAGAAAGCTTTTTCACCCTGGCTTGACCTTTCTGACTATATCCCTGTAGGTGTACCCCTTTCTACAACGACCTCAGACCTTCCTGCCTCCCCAGTTCCCACTGCGGTCCCTCACACAAAGGAAGAACAAGTGACAGTAAGCCCTGAAATCATCTCCACTTTGAAACCTCTGCAAAATGCTGCAGAGAATAATGAGAGCAACTCAGTCGATGTATTCGATAACAGAGTCATTGTTGCAGAAAGTGACGTTTCTCAAAACAACCTGATCCCAAGGCACCTCAGAGAACGAACCAGGAACAAACGAATACAAGAACTTCTGGAGGAGAAGCGAAATTTTCTCCTCAGAATGAAAAGGGGCAACACAGAACAATAGAACAGCGGAGATAAACTCTTCTTGAGTCCAACAATATTTTATATCAGGCCTCCAAAAGGGAAAACAAAGAAAACAAGTGAAAGGCAAAGATTGGACAAAAATATTTTGCTGAATGTTGCAGAGTTGGTGCAGTTTGGCATGTAGACACTGTACTGAGAAATAAACAGGTTTGATATTGCACAGGGCCCTTGAAAAGCCAAGTTGTATTCCTTCTTCACAACCAGACTGTTGTCTGAGAATTGAATCACCATGTAGATAAGATGTAATGTATTTTTTAAATATTGTTTTTCTAAGCACACGGAGAACAGAATTTATCACCTTTTGTCTCAAGTTACTGTGTTAAACTACTGCCAGTGACTGCAGCCAGCCCCTCAGATATTAGCGTCCCATGAAATGGTCATTTTGAATGAGATGAAAGATTTTTTTAAGTGGTTCTGGTAAAATTAGACATTTACAAAGTGCCTGTTAGATGTGATTTAAACCTTTACACTTGTTAGAATAGTGCTATTTTCAAAGCAAACATTTTCTGTAACATTTCTAAGTTCTCAGGAATCTAATTTTGAAAGATTTATTACAGGCATTTGAAAATGTTTGGTATTTAAATTTCCCAAAAAGCCAAATAAAAAGTATTAAAACACAAAGGAAATAAACATTCACTGACTGCTTTTTGGTCAATGAAATTGTTCTTCTTTCATCAGTGTTGCCAAAAGTTAAGACGTTTCTCATGCATTTGAAAAAATAAAATAGAAAAAAAATAAAAGATTCTCTTAGCTTAACATCCGAGGGCCAGTGTGTTTTTCTCTCTTAAAGATGTATTATTTGTACATGTTAAGTTACATAATCTGAAAAATCGCCTATATTTCTGTACTATATATGTACATATGAAAAAGAAGTTAATGTTAAATATTTATTAAAGTTTAAATGCTTTTGATATGTTGCAATTTACCTGAGTTGTGTGATTTTTGCTTGAAGAAAAATATACTTTCTTATTTCTGGATATTTTTTTTTCTCATGTTTTTTAATGGTAATGCAGTATTTGACAGCCAGGTGGAGACAGAGCAATGTATTTATCTCAGTCTTTCTTTACACTGATGCTACTCCTTGATGCACTGATGCTACGCTTAAAAATCACATCAGTGATTTTTAAGCCTTGCTTTATGGCGACAAAATGACGTACCTGTTAGCAATATTACTTGCATCTGGGTTTATTTTGGTAATTAAAAAAAAAAAAAGAAAAAAAAAAACAAGGTTAACTGCTGAAGGAAAGCTATTATTGTTACCATAATTTTTTTATGAAGCTTTAGACTTTTTAAAGAGTCTTGCATCACCATATGGAATACAAAATACATGCAAAAAAAAAAAAAAAATCTAAATCCATTATAATCTCAGGCTACATGGCAAAGGAGGGTTCACAGATTGTCATATTTTATTTTTTTGTTCCCAATAGACTGAGGGTTTTTTTTGTTTGTTTTTTTTTGACACCACTGGGATAGGTTTTATTTTGCAGGTAAAGAGAAATGAGATTTTATTTTTTTTTATTTTGCAAATAGCTTTTCTTGGGAAATTTAATGGACATTGTGTTTGTACTAATACTTTACATAAGACTTCATTCATTCAGTTGCTTATCTGGATAATATTAAATTTGTATGACAGAAAATAATATTGTTTGTAAATATTAATAAATGCATTTCAAGCATTTCAGAAACACCAGTCACATAAAATCTGTTGCAGAGGAGCCTAATTTCTAGTCAAATGGAAGAATTTAATATTGATATCTACAGTATGACTTATTGCAGTTATACTTTAATTCATACCACATTAAACATCTAATTGGATTGGTTATAAAAGCCCTTAACCTTCAAACAGTTATGTATGTAGAAATGATTCAACCCAATCACAAAAGGTCTAGTTGTCTGTTCCCGCCACTATAATTCAATTTCCTCCAAACGTTTCGAAACAAATGTCTCCTGGAAGTGCTCCTCTTTTCAAGGAAACATCCATGTCTGCCCTCCGGAGGACAGATGATCATTTCTCAGAATCTCTCTGGCAGCTGGGAACTGAGTGATAGAAATCAATAAAATGGTTTGCTTTAAGATGTCCAGTTCTTTTTACCTGGAGTGTACACTGAAGCTTTTATCAACCACAAATGCCCTATGGCTGAACAGTCCTAAGTGGAAGAGGACAGGATTTCAAACAAAGTGTGGGGAGATGGAAAAACCTACTGTGTATCTTAAAAGTGGGCACACCATTGACAGTATGTCAGGTTTTTATAACGTAAAAACTAAGATCACAATAAATCACAGCAGCTAGGTACCTCTTAGCTCCTGACAAATTCCCATCTCTCATTAGCTACTTTCTCAAAACACTTTAAAGTGGCATTTAGAGACTTTTTTTGCCATCTTCCCTTGTTTTTTTGTTTTGTTTTGTTTTTTTTAAAGAGCCAATATACCACAATACACCAAGGGAGATAGAAGTCAGCTCACTTCAGTCATACCCCAGATTCGCTAAGTAAGGTTCCCACAGGCCTACATCAGCTGACTATAGGAGTGGATGGAGTAGTGATGATGAATATTCAGCCAGCCATGCAATTGAAAAGTGTAAACAAAACTGATTACTGTAAAAGTTTTGATTACATGCGAAAATTGTAGGTACATTTTGTTAGTGATGAGTGAATTTGCATTAATAGTTGCGAACAGTACATTGCAACTTTCTGGTTGAGATTAGTTTAAGGCTGTGTACAGTTTTGTCGCCAGGTCACTGCCCTTGTTTCATTTCATACACATGCACTTTCCCCATAGGAACTGGTTGAAGTTTCAGTTATATTGTACATGATGTATTACTTAATCACATTATGCATTAATGGAGTCATTTTTTAAATGGAATTTGTTAGTCTCCTTGGGACAAATACCACATCGACACTCCCTCAAGTTTGATCCACAGCAAAACACCTCAATCAATCATTAGTGATGAGTAAGCTCACTGATAAGACAGACATTTCCCTTTAAGCACAATCTCATGGATACAAAGAGAATGTCAGTTTGAAACAATCCCACGTTTGTTGCTTTTTCCATATTTTGTTTTTCTGCTGAAGAGTTAGGGAGTAGTGAAGCCAGACTGATGTTGAAGTTGCTGTATGTCATCAGCAGCATCCACATCGATGGGAGCCTTCAGTGTGGTGCCTGAGAGTCTGTCTGCTGTCCTAAACAAGCAATGCGCCTGCGTGTGTAAATATCTGTGTCTGTTTGTTTGAGGAGAATGCTGTTGTGAGCTCTCCATTAGAGAGCCATATAAAGACAGGAGCCTGTTGATGGAATGGACGCAGACACTGCAGACTCATCTGCATTATCCCAGGTCACTTTAGCCACACCCACACCTATGCACTAAGCACCATTTCTTCATAGTTGAATCCTTCTGCCCATATATAGGAAAAGAGGCAGCTGATTTTACAGGACAGAGAATATCTGTAACAATTATTTAAAAATGTCTCAAAATTTGTTTTCAAATGTTTTCTTCCACAACAGATCT
>CAEFZX010011501.1:0-12304 GCA_903066825.1 Alfaro cultratus | reverse complement strand
GTATCGTCACGTCACTTGCTGAAAGCAACACGAGCAGCGACACGGGGTTTGGTCGATGGGCTTGACGCATGCGCCGAGGCATCGGTGTTGCCGGACCCATCACTAGTTACAACAGTCCAAAAAAAAACAAAAAACTTTTGTGTTTTTGTTTGCTCCACTGTCTGTAAAACTCTAGATAGGGTTTTAGAGGCCCCTCCCAGCCCCCTCTGTGTTACGGCCCTGCATTTGCGGCTCCACCAATCAGATGGCTGCACAGATTAGTGACACTTATCTTAACATTAATGATCATAATGACGTTCAGTTGTATAACTTTACGAACATTCATGGCTGTTTTCACTTTATTGATTTGTTCATGTTAGTCTCCATCTTGTCTGGAGCGAAGCGCAAAGCCGTTCACAGATCATATAAATATTATTATAATGATATATATTTCTATTACCTGGACATAAAGACAGCGGGACGGATCATCAGCCAAATTCTGGGGTTTTTTGTGTTTCTGCTTATTTCTAACTGAGCAGCTTCATTAAATTTGCAACCAACTTTAGAAAAAACAAGCCAAAAGTCGCTTAGAATAATCGGGCTTGATGACAGAAAGCCAAAGTAGTTCCTGTTTTGCCAGGATTAAGGTGTGCGTCTCCTCCACTGTTCAGCTGCTGCAGCATACAAACGGTGGCGAGACGCACAGAGGAGATTAAATTACTAAAAAAAATAGAAAAAACTGTCTGGATTAGAGTAACACCTTACTGACATCACTGCAGGAAGGTGACCCTGAACGCAGCACCACATGGTGACCTGCGACTGCTGGGCTTTACACGCCACCTTTAACACATCAGCAGTCCTGGCCCTGAATGGTGATGCGTTCAGGGCGGCGTGTAAAGCCCAGTCATGAACGCATCGCCGTCTGTTCCTGCCAGGCCTGGTGGATGTGGGTGGGACCTGGCAGTGCCCCGCCTCCCTGCCAGAGGTGGAGCTAGCGGAGCTGCAGCGATCGGCCGTTCTGATTGGTTTAGAGCAGAAGCACCTGACCCTGCTGTCCAATCCCCGGTGGCTGAAGGGGCCCCTGAAGGCCCCGGGAGGTCGCGACCTCTGGACCGTGGAGATTCCTGCTGAGCTGTTGCCATGACAACGCTGGTAGTAACAAGGGTACAAACTGGTCTCCATGGCAACAGAAATCTGCTGAGACCCGGCTTCCTGTGGTAGCTCCTCCCCCTGCCCAGACATATGGGTTCTGGTCCGGCCCAATGTCGGCTTCCATCATGTTTGTAAATATTCTGTATTTATTTTTGTAATCAATAAATTTCTACTGGTTGAAAATATTTCTGCTCATTTCCAGTTTTCTAAACAAGTGGGGGAGGGGCTGAGGTCACTCACTTGAACCCGGAACGGCCCCTCCGGGTCGGGTTCTGGTCCCAAGGAGTCAGGCTCCGCCCCTTCAGCCCAAAAATGAAAAGGACCCGGTTCTGCTGTGGAACGAACTTTATTCACCCAAAACAAACCGAAACCAGAACTGAACACAAAGAAATCCCTCGAAAGGTGAGGGACTAGCCCCGCCCCTTGCCTCCGTCTTCTGAACAGGAAGTGACTGTGGCAGACATGTTGGAGAAAACCATGCTAGCAGTTAGCCGTCAGTTAGCTGCTAGCCTAGCACATCTCAGTCATGTGACTTATTTTAGTTTGAACTCAAGTTTTGAACCAGCTAGCGCAGCCCATTGAAAATAAAGGGAGCCGTTAGCCACAAGCTGACGTTCACATGGAGGGGGGCATGTAGTGTGTGGGGGTGTGGTGAAGGTGGGGGGCGGTGATGTAGCCGACCACATGAGGACTGGGGGCGGGGCAGTAGAACCGGGGGGTGGGGCCTGACGACGACCCCCAGTGGGCCGGCGCAGGAACACCAGGATGGTAAGAGGAGTGGGGCAGGTGGGCAGGATGAGGCGCTGCTGGCAGGTAGCCAGCAGGAGGCGGAGCTTCAAACGGCAGGTGCAGCAGAGTGGGGGCAGGAAGGGCAGTCTGATCCGGGTGCAGCAGTCCTGAGGGGGCGTAGCCTGGAGACGCTGGGGTCATGAGGGAGGCGGGTCCTTCCGCTGAGGGGGCGGGGCCTGAGAAGTGGGAGGAGCATCAGAGGTTGAGACTTCCTGTCTATCGAGTTCCTACCGTCAGAAGGTGGCACCGGTACCGACCGCTGCCCTGGCCGTCCGCTGCCCTGGAGGATTCTGGGTAGGAGGAGGGGGGCTGCTGGGCCCGGCCGCTCTCAGGGAAGGGAGGGGGGGCAGCTGGGGGCAGAAGCACAGGAAGGAATCATCACATCCCAGTTCAGACTGGTTTCACTGGTTTTAAACCGACTCTGGTGTCAGAGGTTTGAGCTCCGGCCCAAACGACCCGGTTCTAGAGAACAGACTCACAGTGGGGGGGGGGCTCCTGGCCCAGGTAGGGAGGGTAGTGCTGGTAGGGGTAGGCCAGCTCCGGCGAGGTGGGGGGGGGGTAGGCCTGCTGCTGCCAGCAGCTCTGGTGGAACCAATGGGGGGGCAGAGGGTTAATGTGGCAGCAACCCAGTTACCCCCAGTTACTCCCAGTTACTCACCTGCACTCCCAGGTTGTAGTAGTACTGGACGACCCTGCAGTCTGAACACAAACATCATCAGATCTACAGACGAGCCCTGGGGCCAGACTTGACCATGTGACCTCTAACCTCTGGGCAAGTCGCTGCCGTTTGGATCGTAGGAGTAAGGGGGCAGAGCCAGCACGGTGCACAGAGGCTCGCCCGACTCGCTGACCAACCAGGGAGCGGCAGCAGATATCGTCATGGAAACTGAGGAGAGAAAACCAATCAGATCTCCCGGCTGACCGGCGGCCCCGCCCACAGACAGCAGGCGTACCTGGGCGAGTCTGAG
Source organism: Alfaro cultratus (assembly GCA_903066825.1). Lineage (NCBI taxonomy): Eukaryota > Metazoa > Chordata > Actinopteri > Cyprinodontiformes > Poeciliidae > Alfaro > Alfaro cultratus. Next base: position 9,416 of record CAEFZX010011501.1, on the reverse strand, counting down.
CGTGTGCGGCCGGCGGCAGGTGAGAGGCGGCCGGGACCCAGGACGGTGAGGGAGGCGAGGAGGAAGAGGAGGAGGGGGAGGAGCAGATGACCGGCAGCGGGTTCACCACCTGGAACAAACACACCTGAGGCAGTTCACCTGGCACTCCTGCGCCCTCTAGAGGTGAACGTCAGGAAGTTCAGGTTACGAGCAGAGGACAGAACTCTGTCAGGCATTTAAACGAACAGTAAAGATATTTCTGCTTTCCAAACTCATCGCTGGAGACATCAGAGCAAAACGATCACCAGTTCAAACAAAAAGTATTTCAATACTGAAAAAAAAAATATTAAAATGTTCAAATCCTCAATTCAACAGTCTGTGGTTTGACTAGCTTCATATTTTATGTTGTTATGTGGCTGAAAGTTAGTTTGCTGTAAAGTGGAGCTCATGTGCTAACAAAGATCAAATTAACGATAATATAACATTTATTTTAAAAAAAGACTTACGCTACAGTTAGCCGTAAAAATAAAAAAACGGTTAAAACTATGAATGTTGTGACTTTATGAACCAAAAATGTAAAAATTCATCACTCATTTAAACATTTGTTTAAAAATCATGATGATAATAAAACTAAGCAGCTTTTTATTCCACTCGCACAAAAAACTTAAGATATTAATTTCATAATTATATACAATGTTTTCTCAGTAACGACTTTCTGCAAAAGAAATTCTAAATAAATATCAATTCCTGCGTTTTGTGATGAGATTGAGACATTTTTTCTGTTGCAATTTCATTAAAGTTATAGAAAGATTTTCAAAAGTGGATATTGTGCAAGAAATCTATTCTATATGATATGAATTTTTTATTTGACAGACTCAAAGTCCAGATTTAAATAAAAAAGAAAAACAAAAAACAATAAGAGAATAAAAAGTACATAAAAAAACTGACCACTAACCATTGAGGAGGCAATCATACCAATGTCTCTATAGTTTTAATATAATCAAATTTGGTTTTCTAACAGGAGATGAAGAGTTAAATGATGAGATATTTAATCCTCTGGTTAAGTTTTATTCACAAGTACTGCTTTCTAAAAATCCCCAACACTTTTGAAGTGAAATCATTTTATTTTAGAGAGTGCTTAAACATCATGAAAGGCCAATCTTTATACCAATATGTTAATATCTTAATTTAAGATCTGAAATTTGTTTTGCATTTGTGACGTTTTGTTTGATTTTCCTCAGTCAGTTTTGATTATTCTTTTTAGTTAGAGAAATCCTCCAACCGCTAAAATCTGACGCCTCCATTTTATTTTCCATTTGGTGAAGAAGGAAGTTGTGCTCTGTGTCTTCAGAGGCGTTTGTGTCGTTTCTTGGCGCAGCGCCCCCACAGGCCAGGAGGGGAACAGGCTGCTCAGAGGGTTTGGTGGATGAACCAACCAGCAGGGGGCAGAAGCAGGTGTGCTTACCTGCGGAGTGTAGCTGTAGGATATGTCTGATCTGCTTGGAGAGTTGGTCAGACCCCTTTCCTGTTCGTCCTTTCACAATAAGACAAAATCAAATATATGTATCTATGAAGCATGTTTCCAACATGCAGCAGCAAAAGAGCTTTGCAAGGAAAAACAACCAAAAAGTTCGAAGACAAGATCAAAGAATCAAGGATCAGACAGAAAAAACAGCCTGAACGGCTGGAAACCTGACAGCCAGCCAGAAAGGTCAAAGGTCATAAACATGAAAGGCCTGGGTGCTGCAGAGTTGGTGAACTGATGGCCATAATGGAGGAAACTCCGAGGTGTTTGTGGGCGTGTCTGTAGCGATTCATGCTGAATGATGGTGACGAAGGGCTAGCGTTAGCCTCGCCTAGCTAATTGGAAGAAACAGGAAGTAGGCCGGGCAGCTGCAGTTTGATACGAGCCAATCAGGGAAGCAGGGCCAGGTGTGAGCGTCGTTACCTGAGTGGCGGTGGGCTCATCGGCTACATAGACACCTGGCATCTGGTAGCTCTGATCTACAAAACAACACGATGTCACTTCCTGTCCCAGCAGGAAACCTGGCAGCAATGTGCCGATCCTCACCCTGGGCGCCGAACACGTACTCCTCCACGTCCTCGACTGAAACCGATCACATGGCCGTCACACGGCACGCTCACCCAGGCTTTTATTCTGAAAGGTCGGCCACTCACCCTGGTCTTCCACGGTGCTGGTGTCCGCCTGGTCATCCTCCGAGGAGCAGGCAGGTGTGGCGCCGGGCGGGGAGGCCGGCGGGCGGTCCGCCGCGGCCTGCTGCACCCGGTAGGAGGAGTCTGACGGTGGTGAGGGGACCCCGATGGGCGGAGCCACCGCAGAGCCCTGTTTGGGAGCACCGTCAGCAGGATTAACCAATGAGGAGCCAGTAATGGACTCAACATCAGCGCTAGTGGTGGCGGCTAGCTCTACTAGCAAATAAGGTTAGGGTTGGGAAAAGTTGCTCTAAAGTTCTGAAGAACTTTTGGAAATACCCATGTATTCTACAGTACAAATATTTCCTGATACTCCAATGTACAATAGCGGTACGTTGCCCCTCTGCCTCGTTGCCCCGACGATGCCGACATGTAGCAGTTCTGCTATGAAGCGTCGACACCTGGAAAAACCTCAGCCTGAAGGAAATTAAATGACAAACTCTCATCATTTAAACCCCACCCACGACCGATGGGACCCCTTTGGTTCATGATGTTCAATGCTGTGGTTGTGATCTGGAAGCAACCCGGTTCTGGTTCCTCACCTGCAGGGGGGGGAAGACGGCATCGCCGGCGTCCTCCAGGTGGTAGAAGGTCATGGGCGGGTCGAGGTCGGCCGCTTCCTCCACCGCCTCGGCAGGAAACCCAAACTGACATTCCTTACTGACGGCCAGCAGGTGGCGCCGACTGCGGCTGGCGACACAAAGACATGAAGGAAAAGGTTCTGAAAGACCCGTTCTGGTTCTGTGGGCTTACCGGGACCGGAAGGCGTAGTTCTCGTAGTCATGGTAATATCTTCTGCCTGGGTGGTAATAGGTCAGCTGTGGACCAATCAGCTGACGGTTCAGGAACCGAGCAGGACTTCAGAGCAGAACCAGAACCCCGAGGTCGGGTCACGTCAGAGAGAAGAACAGAAACCAGCCAATCAGAGACATGAAGCAGCTGGGATGGGGGGCAACAGACGGCAGACATGTTGGACGGCGTTCTACCTCGACACGCCATAGCGTGGGGCTCTTGCTGCAGGGGGGTGGTGGTGTGGGGAGGCGTAGGGGTTATAGGTCATGGCTCCTGGTGACAGGGGGAGGGGTGGGCGAGGGTGACCCGTGGATTGGAAGCGGGGAGGGAGAGGCGAGGGGGCGGGGCCTCCATATGAGACCGGCGGCGGCATCAGTAGCTCCGCCCCCTTTGCCCCACTGCTACCACGGAACTTCCTGAAGTAACGATGGCGGTGATGGCGCTGACCTCGAGACTCTGGGTCTGCTGAAAGAACAGAGGGGTCACGGAGGGGTCACAGTGTACCCCAACAGAACCAGAACCCAAACAGAACCAGAACCTCACCTGGATCTCCTTTCCTGGCCGGCGCCGCCACGTTCCAGGCAGGTACTGGGTTGACTGGTTTCAGATCGGTCAGCGGAACCAGGTGTCTGCGTCACATCAGCAGGAACATCAATCTGCTGCCAAAAGCCCGATCCAGAACCAGGTTCTAACAGGGTTCTGGTTCAGACCCGGTTCTGAAAGGCTTACCTCTCTCCCAGCTCCTCGATGAACACGGTAACGGCCGTCGAGTGGGTTCCCACTTCCTGGATGAAGGCGTTGTAGAATTTCCCTTTGGGATCCAGACGGACCTGAAACCAGGAGACCGAGGCTGATCCTGGTTCTGGAGCCTCCAGGACCAGGACCGGTCCAGGTTCCCGGTCCGGCCCTCGATCAGCTCCAGAAGGTCTGGAGAACAGCCAATCAGGAAGTGAGTCGTTACCTGGCATTTGTCTCCCAGGAAGTACTGTCGACCCGCGAACACCATGTAGTCCATCTTCTGCATCTCTGTCACAGCAAAGTAATCAGATTACTACAACCTGACTTCATCCAGGTGTGTTTCACCTGTGATCAGCTGACCGGTTCACCTGGGACCAACAGTTCAATACAGAGCAAAGTAGGCCTGGGCGATGTATCGTGTATCCTCGATGTATCGCGATATTTTCAATTTACGATAGTTAAAATGGCTCTATCTCAACCATCGAGTGTAAATTATTGTTCATATAAAAAGCTTTAGTCATCAAATTCACTGCGAGTATGGTTTATCCGACACCCTATGAATGCATCACTAGTCTCTCCCAACCTGAACATTTTCTGCCAATCGAGCCGTGAATGAAGAGGAATCAGATGAACCGTCTAGTTCTGAAGAGAAACAGCTGGATCAATAATCTGGCAGTAGTTCAGATTGTATATGGAGGATGTCCAACAAAATGAGGTCATTTGTAGGGGCGTGCTGTGGTGGCGCAGTGGTTTGGCACGCCCCACGTTTGGAGGCCTTAGTCCTCGACGCGGACGTCGCGGGTTCGACTCCCGGTCCCGGCGACCCTTGCTGCATGTCTTCCCCCCCTCTCCCTCCCCCTCCCTGTCAGCCTACTGTTGCAGAAAAATGCGAGCCGCTAGCGCCGCCAAAAACTCTTCGGAGAAAAAAATGATAAAAAAAATAAATCAATAAATTTTTAAAAAATGAGGTCATTTGCAAAACATCGTTATCAAACTATTGCCACAAAAGCTTGAACCACAGATTTATTCCCCCTAATCAGATTATTCTGTGGTAGATTAGCTAATTTAAACACCTGCTCTACTGATGCTGTGTCAGTTTGTCACACACCTTATTCCACAGAATATCTAGTTGTTACTTTTGTCAAAGTCAAGCATAACTGACCTACTTCACTCTCCCTCACTATTTTGTTCTTAATGAAAACTTTCCTGACCTTGTTATGTCGTCTTAGTGCAGACAGTTCATAGCAAAACACTGCATCCCTTTTACTTCATATCTGAGCTTCAGTCTAGACTAGACTTTAAGTCTAGCCAGGAAGTGGGGGCAGCATGCATGGTGACATCAAAGAGTCTATAGTTTAAAATAACATGTGAAGCTCATTTAAGAATATCGTGATATACATCATGTATAGTGATATAGCAAAAATATATCGTTATTAGATTTTCCTCACATCGCACAGCCCTAGAGCAAAGAGGTTCTGACAGACCGGAACCAGAACCGTCTGAGCTGCAGTATTACACAGACACCAGAAGGGGGCACCATGAGTCCTGGGTTTCATACCCAACCGTTCAACCAATCAGAGCTCTTCTGATCTGATTGGTTGATTTCTCTGTTGGCTCGGTGACTTCCTGCGTTACCTTTGCAGGTGTCCTTCCACACGTCAAACTCCAGGTTCCTGTAGATGTCGCAGTCCAGAGACTTCAGGACCTTGTAGGGCAAACAGAGTCTGGAGGTGGGCGGAGCCTCAGCAGGCGGCTAAACGACAGCAAACACAACTTCACCACAGGTATAGCAAGGCCGCCATTTCATTGTCTGACCTTCCCGATGCGTCCGAGTGAGCCGGACGCTCCACTTCGGTCAGACTGCCAGAAAAAAAACACCTGATAGTCAGCAGGGGGCGCTACAAAGCAGGGCTGGGGGGCTTCTCCAGGTCCGATCCTCTAGAACCGGACCGATGGAATCGCCTCATTGGCGCCTTCCAGGTTCAGCAGAAACTGGGCCGGACCTGCTGATCCGGTTCTGGAGATTCTGTACCAGACCTGCAGAAGCCGCCATCTTTATTTCTTCCTGCATTTAAACGATGACATCATCACTCCTCCATCTTCTTCAGTGCCTTGTTTGTTGTCATGGAAACAGGGCTAGCTACATGTGGGCGGAGCCCCAGGCTGGCGGCCTCACCTTGGTCTCCTCTGCTGCTCCGCCCGCCTCCGCCTCGTCCCTGCAGGTGAAACCAACGCACGCTGACGTCATGTGACTGCAGACATCCAATCAGGAAGCTGGAAGGTTGGCTCACCTGGGCACCGGGTCCTCGTCAACATCGCTGCACACAGACAGGCTGTTTCTATAGCGACGCCCTCCGGCCCTGAAGGCCTCCATGGCCTGCCAGAGCTCCGCCTCCTCCACGCCGAACACCTGAGTGTAGAGCAGCTCGTAGAGCAGAGCTGCACACAGAGACACACCTGAGCAGGTAGCCACACCCACAGCTCCCCACCTGAGGCCACGCCCACTCACACTGGCACAGAGCCGCTGAGGCTGGGTAGCTCTGCCCATAGACGATATCATAGTGACCGTTGATAGAGCAGCACAGGGTTACCTAGGCAACAGGAAATCAAGGTTACAGGCAGCCAATCAGAGGCCAATCTGAACACCTGACCTCAGTGACCCCACCTTGTCCTCAAAGTCGTTCTCCGAGATGACGGTGGCCGGTTTCCCGGGGTAACGGTAGATCAGGAAGCACAGCCTGCAGGTGGACCAGAAGTTACCTGCAGCCAGGTGACCATGTGACCTGCAGCAGTCATGTGACCTCACCTGTAGAGCTGAGACAGAGCCTTGATCTCCACCTGACCCACCGTCTCCTGAAACACACACACACACTGAGCTGGTGGGATCCTGGTGAGCTCAGGTGAGTCTGAAGTTCACAGGGACTCACGTTGGGATCCTCCAGACGCTCCAGGTACTTCTCAAAGGAACCCTCCACAAACTGCAGGGACAACAGACAGGTGAGCTTGGTTCTGTCAGAACCACTGGTCCCAGGACTCTTTCAGCCCAAGCAGTCAGAATGTGTCCAGGTCAAAGGTCACCAAGGTTCTCAATCTCCAAAAGCAGAACACACCAACCCAGTTCTGGATAGCACAGCTCCCCCCAACGCCCCGGAGGTTTTCCCCAGTGGGAGCTTCGGTTCGGTTCGGTTGGACCCCAACTCACCGGCTCAAATTTGCACCTGTTGGCCCGCATGAAGCTCGCGCAGTCCAGTCGGATCTTCTGATGGTAGTTCTGGGAGAAGTAGAGCTGCGGGACAGAACCAAACCGACTGGGTCAAATCGGAACCGTCACAGAAACACTGGTCCTGTTCCAAACCTATCATCTCCATTCGGTGACCTCTGACCCCCCCGCACCGGCTCACCTGCTCGGACACGGCCCGGAACAGGCTGGACGCGTCCCGCGCTACCATCTTCCGGTACAGACCCAGACTGGACAGGTACTCGTCCATGTTCATGAAGTACTTCTTCAGGCCTTTCTGCATCCCGCCGAACCGAACCGAACCGCGCTCCACGTGCACTGAACTGTTCCTGACCTCAGTGGCTTCCGCTAAAGCGGCCGCGCGCGCCTCCAGCTGACTTCAATCAGGTCTAATGAGCGCCAGAGCGCGCGTTGACTACGAGGCGTTCACGGACCGAGAGAGGATCGGAAAGAACCGGTCACTGGCTCGGAACCGTAGCACTGAATGAACCGGATCATTATGACGTCAGAGAAATCAACCAAGCATAGAAAGTTACAAATCTATCTGAATCTATGTTGAGATTAATGACGTTTATTCTGATTTACTGAAGCTTCCGGCTGCAGGTGAGCACCGACCAGGGGGCGGGGCGTTTTATTCCTGCCTGTCGGTGTTCTGTTCTGGTTCTGGTTCTAACCACTATCCGGAACCAAAAGACACTCGAGCTTCATGAAATTCTTGATGATTCAATTCAGGTTCAGTTTTATTTAATTTAGTTACGATTCAGTTCCTTTTATTAATAGAATAATTCAGTCCTATCTATCTATCTATCTATCTATCTATCTATCTATCTATCTATCTATCTATCTATCTATCTATCTATCTATCTATCTAAGCTCAGATGTCACGGGATAAATATTAATATTTATTTATACTTTTATCACTATTATTTCTGGATCACTCAACCTCTCGAGGTCTGAGCGGCAAATCCTGACCTTGTAAATTCTAGCAGAACCGAGCCGAACCTCAGTTTCTTTTAGCTGCAGTAGCGCCGCCCTGACAGCAGGCGCCGCTGCAGCGCTGACTGTTCACATGCTCTAAGGTAGAAGTAGAACTGCATCACATGATATAATTCAACCACTTATTAAATATTTTAAGATACAAAATTACCTGAGAGGATTTAGTGTGTGTGTGTGTGTGTGTAATTTAGTTATTTTAAAATTTGAAGATATATAGGAAAAATAAATTTCTGAATTACATTTCCGCCCAGTTGATGGCGGTAATACACAGAGTTTGTAAACTCCCAGAAAACGTTATAGAAGAAGAAGTAGAACTGCGTCGCAGTGCGCCTGCGCCGGGAAGCCGCCTGTAGTCCTTGAGGCTGTGCGTGGTTCTGGTTCGACCTGGTTCGGTGTTGCTGTGATCCAGATGATGCGGCTGCTGCTCCGGAGGCTGCGGCGGCTCTCCCCCGCCTCGGGTCGCTCCTTCAGCGGCCTGCCCGCCGCGCAGGTCCGTCGAACCTTTCTGGACTTCTTCCGGGATCAACACCAACATCTGCTGGTTCCGTCCGCTCCGGTTCGGCCCAGAGGAGATCCCAGTCTGCTGTTCGTGAACGCTGGAATGAACCAGGTCAGCCTAGTTCCGTTTTGGTCCGGTTCGGTCCAGTCGGGATGTACCGGTTGTAGTCAGAGACATCAGAACCAAATTTAAGAAATGATACCAGAAAATAACCTTATCGGTTCCGATCGGTCCAGTTTGGTTCAGCTGAGGAGAAGACTGAAACAGGGATAGATGGCTCTGGTTCTGGTCCAGTTCAGCTGGGATTCATCCAGAATCTGCAGGGAATCGGGCCCAAAGAACCAGAACCGGCTGATAACAGCCCTGGACCATAACTCTAACAGAAGGGTCCTGACGGAGGTGGTTCTGGTTCTGGTTCTGGTTCTGGTTCTACTTCGGTAAAGCGAGCCGGTCCCACACGATATTCACGTGCGCGATAGCTCAAGACTTTTTTTTTTTTTTTCAAGGAACTTTATTTAAATGAAATTAGTATACATCAAAACAACATAATGAAGTATACAACAGCCAAGCAATACAGCCAGGGGTGATTAGATAAGAACATGCAAAGACGTGCATGTCGAGATTGTCCTTTGAGCCTTTTCATTTGTAGAGTCTGTTATTGATTTGATATATAGACCCATATCTTTAATGAAAAAAGAGAAACAAGGTGTTTTATTAGCAAATTTGCATTTATGAATGTAAAATTTAGCAAAGAGTATTAGTAAGTTTATTATAAAGAAATGATTAGCATCCTTTCTATGAAATCTATAGAAACAAAATAAAACATTTTCCCAGCATAAGGAAAAATTCTTTAAAATATGGTCAATAATAAACCTGCTAAATTTGACCAAAACCTTCGTATAAAAGGGCAGAGCCAAAAAAGATGTGTCACAGTTTCTGGATGGCCCTCACAGAAACTGC
>CAEFZX010011497.1:0-16524 GCA_903066825.1 Alfaro cultratus | reverse complement strand
TGGATACAATCCGGGTTAGCACCCGAACATCCCTTTCAGACAGCTTCCTCTTGCGTCCACAGTTAATCCTGTTGGATTAACACATTTTCAGTCTGAAAGCAGGATTTTACGTCTTTTGTTGCCTACAAGCGAGCTGAGTTTTGCAAGCGAAGATTACAATTAGTGACAACAACAAGTTGTGCATATGAAAAATTAAACACATAGGATTCTAAAATGAGCAGCAGTTTATCTGTGAAACTTAAAACTCCAAAAGTTTTACAAAATACATTCCAGAAATTATTTTTATTTTTAGTGTTTTATAAAAGTTGTCAAGTTTTGACACACCACACTTAGTTAATTTACAGAAAATAGATGAAACGAGTTATTTTGAGGATGAAACTGGAAAAACAGTTGGTGTTGACCATATTATTTCAGGATTACATGTCTGTTTATTTTCGTAAGGCCTTTTCTTTTCTAGAGAGCTAACTATTGATAAGACCATTTCAAAGATATTTTCCAGTGCTGAAGTACCCAAACATCCATAAATTATTCAGAGGTGAATGGGACATTTCTCTTATTTAGACTGAAATGTCATTACTCTAAGATGTGATAATAATACTGGACTCTAGATGGCGCTGTTGCTCCAACCAAAGCTTAGAAAAAAGTTTTTCCCATCATCTGAGGCCCTGACGTTCATACATGACACACTGCACGAATCTGAAACAGTAGAAACAACAAAAAATGTGATTGGAATGAGGATTAGAAAGTATTAATTAAAAAAGTACAAGAATAATAGTTATTTTTGCTTTTTTGTAGACCCTTATTTGTACCAGACATATTCGAAACCTTTGACAGAAATTGTAACAGAAATCAGTCCATAGCTCCCAGTCGAATATCTATGTAAACTTCCTGGTTTATGTTTTTCAAACAATAGATTTCGTCTGTTTTTGCTTTTTGTCTCACTTAAATGTTTCAGATCAAACATTTTTTTAATATCAGTCAAATATAGCAAAAAGCTGCTTTTTAATTACAATTTATGAAGGGAAGAAACTTTCCAAATAAAAAAATATTTTTTATTTAATAACTAGTTGTGGCAGTAGCTTCACAATGCGTATTTAATTTCCCTACAGTTTCTTTCCTTTGCAGCACCTCAAACAAAAGAACAAGTGTAAGTAAACCATTCAGACAGACATTAACTAAAATGTGCACCCAATAGAAAATATATGTCTAAATGAAATAACTTAAACAGACTACAAGCTGTAACTAATATAAAGACAAAATAAATACTAACACGATGTGGTGGTAGGAGTATCCACCACACGCCTATTTTACGCATTTATTACAATATCATCTGCAAACATAGTAATGCATGGGGGCTTCTCGTTGACTTCCTGTCAATCTCTCCATCACCACTAAAAACAGAGGAGGAGTTTGCTGTTTCCTGATGTTATTCAACCCCAAATATAAACCAATCTCTCACCACCAACACTCTCTTCTCTGCCAATCATAACTTCCTCATACAGTCCCACGTTTTCTCTCTTTGCACCAGCTCTACGGTTTTGCATTGTCTCCTGTAAACATGGACTTCTCAGACATCCTTGTATATTTGAGTGTTGTGTACAATCTGGTTAAAAAGTTAAATACTTTCACTTTAGATATCTCTTTATCTCCGCAGGTATGTCATCTGGACAGGCTACCTTTTAATCTTCATTCCCCTAATCGCTATCCTCACTTCCTCCTTCCTTGTCCTCAGTACTTTCTTATTCACAAAATTTCCTCCATTTTTTTGCCTCTTTCTTTTCAAAGGTAAATACTAGTGCTGATAGTTTATAAAAACGTACCACTTAACACAAGCACCTTTATGTCCACACAAACACAAACCTACAGGGTCGTAGAAACACACATTGGTTTTCAGAAACGTAGCGTGTCTACTTTGATGCTACTCGATCTAGTCTTGAATTAATGAAGTCTATCACACAATAAGGATTCCTCCTTGAGATATTTTGTAGTGAAAAACTGATATTGTGCATGTAGGCAAACAGCTTTTCTATATGAAATGCCAGGAAAAGAAAACAGAACACAAACAGTTGCAATTCAAAGCTTAATGGCAATAATGGAACGATGACAATGACAGGACTTCGTCCTCTAGTTGGTGGGTTGCCGGTTTGATCCCTGCTCTGTCCACCTCTGTTGTTGTGCCATTGAGCAACACGCTCCACCCTCCTCTGGGCTTCGTAAATCACTATTCAAGTTCAGGCGATTTGTGATGCAATAAAGATCCTTAAATTACACAACTAAGATTTCACTTTGGATGAAAATTAAATGGGTGGTTTTTAAATTTACTTTATTGTCCTTTTGGTTTATTTAAAAGTTGTCACATTAATCAATATATCAGTATGTGTTTTGATATCAGACCATCAGCAATTAGCCTCATATGAAACAATCACACAAACTCACAGCCAACCTTTCACCTTTATTGTCTTTAGTGATTAGGTATTAAATAAATCATCACCAAATAACCACAGAAAACCCAAAATCAAACTGCTCCAATGTTTTTATCTCTATGGTTTAAAGAAAGTGATTACACTGATCAACAATGGAAAACAAAGTAGTGCTTTAATACAAGTCGCCTTATGGTAGAGTTACACCTGGTGGCAGAAAAGATGCTCTCACTGAGCCTTAGGAGCAATCTTCGAGGAAGGTTTTCCTCTGATTGAAGCACTCATGGGAGATATCCCTGAAGATGTACCTGTTTAATATAAAAAAATAAAAAACTGTTGAGGTAACAGCAAAAATCTGTTTATAAATGTCAGAGAACAAAAACATATAAAACTTTATCATGACGCAAAGACAATTCAGTTAGAATTAATACGAGTATTTTGTACGTGTTAAATGCCAAATAAGCAAGTATTACCATGTACTATTAAAGCTACAATTTTAGGTACAAATTTGGGAAAGGTTATAATGTCCTAATTTATAAAGGTTCTCAACATCTGAGTGAGTCGATCGAACACCTTTGGGTTTATTTGAAGGAAACACCGTAAACACACTGACTCGTCAAATTACATCATGGAAAAATAAAAAGGACAAAATATCAAAAGGGCATTGTGCGTCTCCACAGTGTTGTTAATCCCAAAGTGATCCAAATCCACATGCCTAATTGTGCAATGTTAATCGCTTCAAAAAATTATACTGAAGCTTAACATATTAGAAATGTCTATCAATATAAAATTTAAGAAGGTCTAACTGATCTGAGCAGCATGACAATGGCAGCATCAAGTTATGTAAGTGTTTAGCAGCAGGAGGAACTGGTGCACTTCATAAAATAGATGGCAACATTAGGAAAGAACATTATGTGGAAATATTGAATTAGCAGCTCGAAACATCATCCAGAAAGTTTAAACTTGGGCACAAATCAGTCAGTTCTGTCAGGAACAATTGGTGAAAATTCCTGCAAAATTCTGAGAAAGTCAAAGAAGATATATACAGTTTAAAACGCAGCTACACCAAAAATATTAAGAAAATATATGTGCACCTCTCTATTTGAAGAAATCGTTGAAAAGTTCTGTCATGACTCTGGCAATTACCAAATGAAAACAATTTTGATAAGCCTCAACAACATAAAATAGAAAACGTTTAGTCTGGTAAACATCAGACAATGAGTGAAAACACATGACCAGATTTTAACTATGGGTGTTTTCACCCCATGATAGCCTGGCAGAGTCGGTTAAGAGATTTTACTTTGGACAAAAATTCAATGAGTGGTTGAATGTAACAACAACAGTTGTTACATTTTCAGGTGGTGCAGTTTGCTTTCAAACCAAACAAACCCTTTGCACCAAGAACCACTGAAGGAAGCAACACAAAAACATTTGAAAAAGACATTGGGCACAATTTCTTCTTCACAAAATGTAAACGATAGCGGAGTGGCATCAGATTTTACCAGCTGTGGGATTTCTCTTGTGTCTTCGTCCGAAGACTAGGAGTCATTTTTCCTTGCACATTTGTTTTGGTTGTATTTAACCAGAATGCCCTGCACTAAAGTTTACTTCCTGCTTTTGGAGTGGTGTCTGCTCCATTTGTATTCACAAATGCACAAAAGTCCAGTTCAACCCAACAGAAACCTAGGATTTTACGTGGACTAGAATTTGCTTTTTTGGTCCTCATCAGAGTTTGATTGTGTATTCACACCTCCTCAAGCGAACTGGATTTTCTTGGCAATCAAACAAGAGTTTGATTAACGCGGACTATTTTAGTAAACATTTTAAAATGTTGACTTTATTTTGGCTTACCAGTGGTAGTTAGTGCTGAGGAAGCAGTCAATGTCATCGGTTATGTCATCGTCAGTGAAATCTTTAGAGGGAGAAAGAAACATTAATAACATGCAAACTATGTCAAATATTTCCACTTGTCACTGTGTCTTAAACCCACCAGTGCAAGATTTCCCACACAGATTTTTGGACCAGCGGTAACCAGAATCACAGAAGAGGCTATCCCTCAGCTGGAAGACACCGTAATAGCCAAGGGACCAGAACGTTATCTTGGGATGTGAATATCCGCCCTCCGCTGAGCTGCTCTCCTTGCTGATGCGTTCATCAGCTCTCTCCATCGCTACCTCATCAAACTTGTTTTCCATGTCATTCAGTGATTCCTCTGGTTCCTCTGACCTTATTGTGCTGCCACCAGCTGCTGCGGTCGACGTTGAGGAAGTAGTAACATGAACAGGGGGAGCAGTTGGAGGAACTGTCATGGCTTCGGTTTCTGGTTCCATTCCCTGGGTTGTTGGCAGGGCTGTGGTCATGGAAAGGCGGATGCCGTCTACGTTGACCAAGCTGGTGTTCAGATTAGACTTCATGCTGACCTCACAGATAACTACAGCAAACCAGTCATGTATGGAGGTGCAAAAAGGAAACAAGGAACAAGAAAAGCAGATCAGAAGGATGATTCACACAAGTCACTGATTGTGTGATCAACACAAGTCACTGACGTTCAAGAATTAATGGTATGTGGTTTGTTTCTGTCTGCTGGGAAGCAGGAAGGAACATTTCTTGCAGAAAACACCAGATCTTTTTAAACTCCACACCCTTCTGAACTAAAATAGTCCAATGAAAACGCTTTCTCTTCTGATTCTAAAACAAACATCTTCTCATCATGTTCCTTTGACTCATTTAGTAGACACAATCCAACTTCTTTCATGACATTTTTAACAAATACTACTTACTTAGTGACAGGACTTCATCCTTATGCCTCATAAGCTTTCTAGGCAGGTAGATTTTGTCCTCAAGTTTTTCCTTGAGTTCGCATTTGGTGACAGTTCGACTCTCAAAGAGGTCGGGCAGCAGTGCCGCCACAACCAGCACCAACACCAAGCCCAGCTTCATGTTAGCTCTGTTGGAGGAGAGTAAGATAAATGACTTCGTTAACACCAGTTAAGGATGATTTGCAGCAACCATTAAGTTAAAAATTATTAAATATATAAATAAATGTCTGCATTTGATCATTTTAAACATAAAAAGTCAATAATATTGTAATTCACTAATAGCCTCATAATCTTATTTAAGCCAACAACAACAACAAAAACACGCTTTGCCAATCACATCTTGCATTATTGGAGTATCATTAAAAAAAACTTTAAAAGTGGAATAAATTAATTATGTTTTACAGCTCCAAAAGAGAGTAGAGTCCTTACTTTATTCGTCCTGCTGATAAACTGTCTCCAGATGGACGTTCAGAGGATAATAAACCTTCAGCAGTCACTGCTTTATATATTCTCCTGCAGACTAACCTGTTTTACTGCCTTCATTTTTTCTGCATAGCTTCCCTGAAGGAAGGGAATTTGAAGCTGGTTGAAAAAATGCACGAACATGAGTGTTTACTTTCTTAGCATCAATCATCCTTTACGCATTCTTTAAGACCTTAATGTTATTATGGGAGCATTAGCATGTATCCATGACAACTCTGGTAAAAAATTTATGTACTAAGTATGTTAAAGTTTAACATACTTTAAGTCAGACTAATCATGAGTATACTTCAAGTTCACTTAGGATTAGTTAAAGTAAAGTGTGACATTTTGGAACAACTAATTTTGTGCTTAGTGTATTTTAACAGTATTTAAATTGTATTAAAGTACAATTTAAAGTGTACTAAGCATACTTCAACGTACTTTTTGGACAACTTAAGTTGAACTTTAAGTATATTGCATTTTATGTAATATAAACGTACTTGATTAACATATTTTGAGTGTACTATTTTTGTGATTGACTTACATTTAAAATATACTTAGAATGTATTTTAAGTATATTGGCATTACATATTTTCTATATTAGTAGTGTGATTACAGTACGCTACAATTACACTTTTGGTTTATTATAATTGCTAATGAAGTAGCTTTTTAGTCACTTAATGTCTTTTATTATTCTGCTTTGCCACTTTGTACATTACATGCTTTATACACACTACAGTAATGCAAACACATCAGGTACCAGAAAACAGAAGGATCAATTACTACACACTTTACAGGTGAAACTAATTACATTGTGCTTTCAATATATCCATATTTTGGTAACACTTTATTTGATGGGGTGTGCATAAGACTGTTATGAACATAACACCTGCCATCCAACTTTTAAAGCAACTTCTCATTAAAAGTGTAATTATTTACAGAATGACACTTCATGACACCTGTTGGTATGTTCCTAACAGGTGTTATGACATGTTTATGACAGTGTCATGTCAGTCTTATGCACTCCCCGTCAAATAAAGTTTTACCCACATTTTCTCACGAGCCAATATATTATAACAGAATTGTACAAATGGGCTCTTTGCACGTCAGCTTCCGCGTTCGGGGAAAAGCGGCTCAGTCGTTTCCGGTCTCTCTCGTTCCCATAAACTCGCTCTTTCAGGCTGAATACAGAAGTGATTCCATTGAAATAACACAGGAGGCTCCTTTACCTTCTTCTTTAGGCTTAAGAAGCTGATCCGGAGTGAAGTGAAGGCTGCAAACTTTGCTGTGCGGCGTTAGCTTTAACTTGTAGTGACGAATATTTACAAGCCACCGTCTTCTTAATTCAGGACCGCTTGGAAATCCATGAAAACAACAAAGTGCATAGTATTGTTTTATTTGCATCTGAAATACGACTTTGTCTTTTCTAGCTGTCATGGTAACTCAAAGCGGAAAAAAGAAAGCCGCATTTGCGCAGGCGGTTATGACGTCAGCGAGGCAGGTGCAAAGAGCCCATTGTCAATACATTCAAAGTTTACAGACAACATGCTTATGAAAATTAGCACAATAAAACAACAGGTACACTTTAGAGGAAATGTGAAAAATGTTTCACCAAAGACAGAGTATTGTTTTAGTACAATGTCACAATATCACAGTATTACTGCAGACAAACTGACATTTCTCCTTCCTAAGAACAGTGAGGATCAACAGCAGAACATTCCCATCCACTGCACCACTGCACTTTACAGAAACCTACAAAAAAGAACAACAGAATAATTAAACAGAGAGAGCACATGTATTTTAAAGAGTACAGAAAAATGGCAAACAAAAAAAAAGACATATAATTTTAGGATGTTATGAACTCGCTATGTATGTGATGTCATCAGAACTGATGATGATTGGGACCAGATGCCTGGGGTGGAAAAACATTTCTGGGTGACTTCTTTGCCTGTTTATGTTAGAAGTAGAAAAAAATAGTCAGCAATATCATAGAATCAGTTAGTCATGGCATCAACTATAAATCTGTTTTAAGTGTGGTCTTAAAGGAGACAAACTACCTTAAAAACTTCCCATCCATGATCTGAACACGCTGATCTTTGCAGGACGGTGAGGGGGGCTGGTGGTGCCCAGCTCCAGCAGCCATCAGATGAGAGGCGGAGTTCACAGGTCACCAGTCCATCACAGGCCCTGAAAGCCAACAACGAATAAAATGTATGAAAGAGAAATGGTAGATTAACAAGGTGAATAAATCCTGCCCAATTATTTTTTAAATCATACCATGTTTATTAAGCACTTAGTGTTGGTAACACCAGTTTTTGCTGTTGAAAATGTAGCCAGCTGCTCAGTTTGCATTTGCATTCATAGCAGTTCAAAAAAACTTGCTCAAAGATTTTGGTTTCCTGGTGACTCTGCCATACCAACACGTCCTTAAGGTGCTCTGTTTTTGTCGAGAGCTGGTGACTGGAGAGCCTGTTGGAGTAAAGTGAATTTATCGTCATGTTGAGAAATCCAGTTGGAGATTATCTGAGTTTTGTAACATGGTCCATTATCCTTCTTAAAGTAGCCATCAGATGATTGTAAATGGGTGGTAGCCTGTGGTATTTAAACGCTGCTCAATTGGTACAAAGGTGTCAAATATTAAAATAAAAACAACCATATTATCAAAGTCATTTAAATCACCTTTCCCATTGTGATGGTCAGCTTTAACTTTAGTAATTAATATTCACCATGATGCTTAGATGCAGTTTAGTATTCAAGTGTTTAAGCAGATGTGCCTAAGAAAGTTAGGTAAGTGTGCATGAAGTACCGTATTTTCCGCACTATAAGGCACACCGGATTATAAGGCGCACTGTCGGGTTTTGAGAAAATTGAAGGTTTTTAGGTGCGCCTTATAGTGCGGAAAATACGGTAGCATAAAGAAATCAGTGCTACAAGGACTGTCACAAGACGTTAGCATAGATGCAAGTAGCAACTCTATTTTTGTTCAGCTAAGTCAGAAGCTGAACAAACCTTGACAAACCAGTTTGTCAAGGTAATCGTCATGATGTGGTGACTCTTTACAGGAAGTCTGGACTCTTTACTGGAACCACAAACAAATGTGTCTATCTTTAGAACAGAATCAAGATTATGTTAGTTTTATCATAGTAAAGTGCACTACAAACTTGTCTTAAAGGTATTTTCAACATGACAAAAAGGAATTGGAAAATATTTGTCTTAATCTTTGCTTCTAAAGCTTAATTGTTCTTAGTTTAACAAATAATAATTTAGCACAAGACAGAAAAGTAATAGAATATGTTTTGCACCTATTATGCTGTGCATGGTCAGTTCGTTCAGTTACGTTCTTGGCTTTTCAAGAGGTTCTCCAATGGTCTGGTAACAGACTATCTTTGATTAAGGGTCTCTGCAGTCGAGAAGGCAGCGGTTCCTGGATGTGGGAATTTATGGAAGACAATATGCAAGCATTGTTTTTAAAAGTACTCTTTGTCTCAGTCGTATTTACGTACATTATGTACCTAAAAGATGTTTAACTGGATCTGGAGCTGCTAAAGTAAGGAAGGCCAGTTTTAATAAGTTCCTGTCATGATTAACTTGAAAATGAACAAGTCTGGCAGTAGCTTTTGTCTTCAGCTGGTTCACACACACAAACCACACCAAAGCCAATGGAGCTGTTTGTGACAGTAGCTTCCTTATTCTGTGCACAGTAAACCTGTAAATAATGAAAACATAACGAGACAATTGGAGCATTTCATGCCATCGTACTTCTGTGGAGGAACTATTCTCTGTGCTACTGGCATGTATCTTAGCTTCCTTCATTTATTGAATTTCTTTCACAAGGGTTGACTGTAATCTTTCTTCCTCTGGTGGTCAGATAACATCACAGCACAGAACCACACATTTAAAACAGTTTTGACCCAAATATGGAGGTTATGGTACTCGATGAGGTTTAGAACTATAACCAATTGATGTTTCTAGGTTATTTACTCCACGTTTTCTTCATTTTGCTAATAAAGTTACAACTGAATAAACCCACTAGTACCAAGAAATTAAAATAAAACACGGCACAACATCAATTGTTTTGACTTAATAAATCATTACGCACACAAATAAAAATAATCAGAGCAAAAACATACATGCACAATTAATTTAATTGAAATAAAGTCACAGACAGAACATCATCTTCTCCTGAATCAGGTGTTAATGTTGCCAATAGATTCAAAAACTGGGTAGTGGAAGTGGACTAGTTAAAGTGAAATGTCAACATTGCTGTAGCAAGTCACTGCATACAACACAGCCACAAATGTCCAACCACAAGACACAACACAAATCTCCTTGAGGGAGGGTACAAAGTACCTTGGCTCAGCTGTCTTGTGCAATGTTCCCGAAGTGCAAATCTTACGCACAGCTAGTGTCAAGCATAGTCTACCCAGATGTTTGGTAAGAAAACAAGATGAGTCCAAATGTTGGCCTTAAATAAAGATGGAGCCAGTTGAAACCCTCTCTTTCATTTTTGTTTGAAAGAGAGAGGCTTTGAAAGAGTAAAAGGTTTCGTTTCCCGGGTGGGACGACACTTTTCACAAATTTACTTGATTTTTTTATTTTTAGTTTTTTTTTCTTTCAATGGGGAAATTTGGGGATTCTTTTTAATGAAAATATGAGTAATAATTACTGATCTAATGAATGGAGATGTTTGTTAGAGAACAGGTTGAGCAATTAAAGTAAAGTAAAAGTAGGCTATTTATGAACATTTTACATACATAGAAATATTTTACATATGAACATTAATTACAAAAACAAAATTTAAAATAAATCCTAAAAATTCTAATATTTAAAAATGAAAATACAGAACTTAGTTCTGTTTTTTTCTGTCGCCTCAAGACCCTTTTGTGAGGGGTGGTTCAGGCAGCTCTGTCTCAATCTGGATGTCAGGATTGGACTGCATCTTGGCAGTTCTGGTGTGCCGCTGTTCTTTCGTCGACGTGGCTTTGGGCTTGGTGTGTCTGGATTATGTGGGTTGGTGGGCGACGGCAGTTTGGTGAAGGAGACGTTGGGTGTTTCTAATGGCTCTGTTGAAGTCGGTTTTGCCACTCTGAAATATAAAAACACAAGATTTAATATCAATTTCTATAGAGAAAATAGATGGGACTTTAAATGAGATAAGGCATTATATGCCGGCTTTTTTTGGATTTGGCCCCTTGTCTCCTTCAGGGTCAAAGGCGATCAGGGTTTATTGCCTCGTCAAAATCCTGGCTGATCTGGCCCAGTTGGGAGGAGGAAAGTTGCGTGCTGTGTTGTGGTATGTTGTCTTAGAGATCTTTTGCAGTTGGGAAGTTGACATTTCTGGCCTGGGAAAATAGAGGAAGTTGTTCAGTATTTCGTTTTGTGTTGTTTGTTTTTTTTACTTTTGAAAATGAAAAAGTGGTATAATAGTTACTTACATATGTGGCTGTGGAGGTCCTGAAAACCCCATCTCCCTCCAGGCGTCTTGAAGCAGGTGGAGAAGTTTTTTCACGCTAGCATTGTTCTCGTTGAAGAGAAAAAGATCTGTAGTGGTGTTGATCTTCTCCCTGATCAAGGACCAGTGCTTGGCCAGCCAAATTCTTCTATACTGAAGTAGACCCGGATTGGCTCAAAAGCCTGGTTTGTCTTGTGCTCCTTAACCTGTAGTGCAAAGGAAAGGGTATGCTTACAAACACTTAAATTAAGCTGCCTGAATCAGGTGTTAATGTCGCCAATAGATTCAAAAACTGGGTAGTGGAAGTGGACTAGTTAAAGTGAAATGTCAACATTGCTGTAGCAAGTCACTGCATAAAACACAGCCACAAATGTCCAACCACAAGACACAACACAAATCTCCTTGAGGGAGGGTACAAAGTACCTTGGCTCACCTGTATTGTGCAATGTTCCCGAAGTGCAAATCTTACACACAGCTAGTTTCCAGGGGGCTTTTAGCCCCCTGGAAACTGTTCTGGGAGCATCCACTGATCCTCCCAAATGGCTTGATCTTTACCCAGGGATGGGTGAACCAGGTAGAGTTTGATGGTGGTCACAGCCTTCCTTTCCTTAAGAAGTTCGACTGGCCGCCTGCTCAGAAAGAAATGTGGTTATAATTTCCATAAGAACATACATTGGCTAACATGCATTAGAGAGGCACTTACTGGTGGACTTTGGAGATGTTTTGAAGGAAAGTCCAGTTCCCTGTAATGCTTTTCCCATCAGTTAAAAAGGTCAGGAAAAGCATTATGCGGCGCAGTTTGGATTATTTGTTTTCTTCATGTTTCTTGGTTCCTCATGATCCCTTCAAGTGGAGCCAGTATTCCTCCATGTGCTCCACTGAATGAAAAAGGTTTCAAAAATGACATATATTGTATAAAAATATATGTTAGCCCTAATCATTACTAGTATAAAGATGCTTCCGGATCAGTCTTTAGTCCCTGTTAAACCTGTCAGTCTTGAGAAGGTTAATATACCACAAAGGGTCCTAAATAGGTGACATAAATGAGTATACACACACAAACATGATAATTTTGGTAATCACATAATTAGAATACTGTCTGGAGATTTCCTTTTTGTAGAGTAAAAGGTACCTGAAACATGTAGAGAACCAGCTCCTCCTTGTGGTTACTCCTGTAAGTCTGGCAACAAAGACACAAAATAGCAATAATATTGTTTTCTGCAGTTTTCCTGTAAAGACCAGAGGTTTTTTTTAATCACTTTTTATTTGCTCTGAGACTTTATTTCAGTCTTTCTTTTCACATAGTGATTTTACAGCAGCAGTGTATTTTTTATTTATACATTTTCTTATATTATAACGAAGGATGTTGGTATTTAAGCCCTTCATTTTGCTGCCACCATCAGGCCATGGTTGATGTTTAAAAAGTTAACTAATTTTGTTTATTTCCAGTTTAAAAATCAGTGTATTTCTCCACCAGACTTGTCTCCTATAATACATCTTATTCCAAATGTGCCATTCTTTACATCCATCCATCCACTTTCTAACACCCTTGTCCCTAGTGGGGTAGGGAGGTGCTGGTGCCTCTCCAGCTAACGTTCCGGCTGAGAGGCGGGGTCGTCCTGGACAGGCCGCCAGTCTGTCGCAGGGCAACACAGAGACAGACAGGACAAACAACCACACCTAGGGAGAATGTAGAGAGACCAATTAACCTGTCAGTCATGCTTTTGGACTGTAGGAGGAAGCCGGAGCACCCGGAGAGAACCCACGCATGCACAGGGAGAACATTCAAACTCCTTGCAGAAAGACCCCATTCTTTACATTATAAGATTTATTTAATCCGGTGAATAATAGTCGTTTTTATGTTTTGCCTTCATGTTTTTTTTTCACTATTATTTCAAAAATCTTTGATGGTAAATTGTAAAAGAAGATTTTGCATTATAAAAACTTGACAACGGAGAACAATTTTGGAGCATTTTTATTATAGATTTAAAATGTTACACTTTGGATAAAGATCACCAGATCCTACTGGTGTATCTAGAACGTGACCAGTCACCAAATAGATGATAGATATAAGAACTGTTTATAGATAGTCAGATAGATAGTTACACTTTTTCACCTTTATTACAAAGAGATTACTATAAATCAGAAGTTATTTAAATCACTAGGTTTAAAAACATCCACAGTAAGCCCTAAATCCAACAAAACCATTTTTGTTATCTTTAAGAAAATGACTGATGAAAAGGTATTGCTGTGATAGCCAACAAAAACAAGAGAGTAATTCTTCAATTCAGTGATCTTCAACCCGCAGTGGAAGAAAATGGGCTCTCATAGACACTTAGGAGCAACCTTGGAGGAGTGTTCCTGCTCCATCGTCACAGTGGTGAGAGTGGGACCGCCGAAGATACCTGTGCAATCAAAAACAGAAATCTTAAAAACTATTCCAGAAGCAGAACGAATAGATTATTAACAGCTAGCCTTTTGTTTTGTTCTACTTTTCATTACAATATAACGCAATAAAAATTGTCAGTACAATACGAGGAAAACAATTTTAAAGGGGTTGCTGTTAACTTCTTTTAAAACAAATCTGTATTAGTGTTTGCACAGTGCACACATACTAATGTATGTAATATAAATAAAGGTAGATACAGAATATAGAAAGCATTCAAAATCATCTAAAAAAAATGTGCAGCATAACTAATCTGCCTGAGAAAGCATAACCTGACAAATTTTGAAAAAGTCCACCAAAGTGGGCGGAGCCAATTGGTGCAGTGGGCGGAGCCAAGCGGCACAGTGGAGTGTGGTCCAGTTTGGGGTTGAGCGGACAGGGGAAGCAGGGTGTGGTCAGGACAAGAGAAGCACTGTTGCCAACTTAGCAACTTCGTCAGTATATTTAGCAATTTTTCAGAACCTGAAGTGACTTTTTTTTTTTTTTAAATAAAAAACACTAGTATTAATTAATCCAGCGACATTTTATTAGTGTCGTTGGAGATTTTAATGCCAACAATACTTTGCAGCACCGCTGCAACCCGACTTCGTGGCCTCTTCTATTATCATGACTGCTGCCATCAGCCCCTCCCGCTTCCTGTTCTGCAGTATACCAATAGTCAGAGCGGAGGAGAGCCACTGCACTCTGTGTCCGCACTGTAACACCATCAATTAATGCTCATCTGGAACTAATTAATGCTCAGTACCAGATGAGTCTGGGTCTGAATGAGATGAAGCTGTACCAAGCATTACCGCTGCTACAACTGCAAATTTTAATATAGATACAAAATCAATGACTAAGAGTATTAGTGTACTGAAAGACTATTGGACTAATAAACTAAGGAACAAAAAATGTACAGATGGATGTACTGTATTTTGGCTTACCCATCAAAGAACGCCTTCAAGAAGCACTCAATGTCATCTGTTATGTCATCATCGGTGAAGTCTTAAAAGGGAAAAAAGAACAATTCATAACATTAACATCTTTAGTGGGTAGTGACTTGATTCTTTGTTTTTTATTTGTTTCGGTGTAATAAACTCACCTGTGCAGGATTTCTGACAGAGATTTCTGGACAAATTGTTACCGGAATCACAGAAATAGCCGTCACTCAGTTGGAAGATACCATAAGAGTTGGAGGCTGCAGTTGTCTCATAGCCATCAGAGCGGTCTTCATTGCTCATGTCCTCACGTTCACTGCTGTCATGTCTCTCATGAGACTTTCCTTGGCCCTTTCCCTTTCCTTCCCCTGCATGGTCTCTTCTATTATCATGGGCTCCACGCTTGTGTCTGTTTTTTCTAGGAGCTGCGGTTGAATTTGAGGGAACATGTTGAGTTGTGTTATGGCTGCTTTCATTGCTCATGTCCTCATTTTCACTGCTGTCATGTCTCTCATGAGACTTTCCTTGGCCCTTTCCCTTTCCTTCCCCTGCATGGTCTCTTCTATTATCATGGGCTCCACGCTTGTGTCTGTTTTTTCTAGGAGCTGCGGTTGAATTTGAGGGAACATGTTGAGTTGTGTTATGGCTGCTTTCATTGCTCATGTCCTCATTTTCACTGCTGTCATGTCTCTCATGAGACTTTCCTTGGCCCTTTCCCTTTCCTTCCCCTGCATGGTCTCTTCTATTATCATGGGCTCCACGCTTGTGTCTGTTTTTTCTAGGAGCTGCGGTTGAATTTGAGGGAACATGTTGAGTTGTGTTATGGCTGCTTTCGTTGCTCATGTCCTCATTTTCACTGCTGTCATGTCCCTCATGAGACTTTCCTTGGCCCTTTCCCCTCTCATAATTATCTGTCTCATCTTGGTGGTGCCTTCCTCTGGAAGAGGCTTCTCTCTTGTGTCTCCTGCCAGATGGGACATTTGAAGTCAGAGGATGGCGAAACCCCTTCGTCTTTACCAGGCTGGTGTTCAAATTAGATGTCCTGTTGACCTCACAGATAACTAGAGCAAACCAGTCATGCAAGGTGAGGAAGACAGCACACAAAGACAAAAGGAAAAAGAAAAGCAGATCAGAAGGATGGTATTTATCATGACTTTTCCAGCCCCTTTCAGATCACCCTTTTGCTTTGTGAAATACACGCACACACTGACCAGAGGCAACTCGTGATCCTCCATTGTCTGTCTGATCTGAGAAATACATTATTTGTATTTGGCAACATGTTGATGGCATACAACAACTTTTCTTGTATTTAATCGTCTGCAGTAATTTGCCAATGTTAGGATTGCGACATACAAACGAAGAAGTCAAGAATCTTTGGTTCTCCAATCACAGAAAGCACATCATATAAAGGTCGACAGATCGACTTTGTAAAAGGATAAATAGTGTGGGTTTGTGGATGTGTGTTTACAGAAGAACAATGACCTGAAAGGGGCAATTGTTACATAATATATTTTTTATTTGGTTAAAAGTGTTGTGGTTACTAAATGTCGTGTCACTGTTTGGTGGGAAATATGAAGTAAGCTAACATGTCTTGCATAAATTGCAGACTTTTTTCCCAAAAGTAAGAGAACCCTATTAAAACAGTTTTATGTGGAACTGAGAAAACGTCTTATCATTGCTTTTTCAAATGCCATTTTTTCCTAAATCTGTTTTTTCAAGTGATTTTTTCTATGGATTAAATATATCTTAGCCAGTGATGGCATAGTTACTTTGAAAAAGTAACTTTAATCTGATTACTGATTACTCCTTGAAAAAATAACTTAGATAGATTACTGACTACTTGATTTGGAAAGTAACTAAGTTACATTAAAAGTAACTTCTTTTAGTTACTTTCAGCAGCTGCTAACAACAAAGCTGCACCACCATTGAAAATGACATTGATCTTTGCCAAAACTTAATTGTAAGTTATTTTATAATAGTAACATCAACAATGTGTCTCCACTTTTAA
>CAEFZX010011496.1:0-20422 GCA_903066825.1 Alfaro cultratus | reverse complement strand
CAGTGAGTCCAAAGAAGGAAGATTTGTCAACCTCAACCTTCATTGTGGATTCGGTGCAGGTCACTGTGGCTTTAACTGGAACAAACAGATGTTTTAATAGATTAGTAGGCAACAAAGAATAGCCTGAAATTTCAACTAACATGAATAATTTCTGTAAAATGTTCTCCACTGATCGATGGAACTGTTTTCTCGGTCATACTGAAGGTATTTCCCAAAGTAAGCTCACACTTACTTTGATGTTTTTGGATTTCCACCAGAACACACCTCATCTCAGACTGATAGGCAGAGTTCCTGAAAATGTATTACAAGAACTGTTTCATTTTCCTTTTGACTAAAAGAACTTCTGTCATAGATGAAATAACTACTGTGTTTAACTATTGTGCTACTACTATTCTCATCAACTTAACAATGGGAAATACATCCTTATGTCCCTAAAATGGACATTAAATGAGGAAAAAGATTGTTTGGTACCTTTGTGTCTGTTATGAAGAGATTGCAAAGCTGTTCATGGCTGAGGTGCAAAATAAAAGAGACAAAAGATGAACTAATCCTGGTCTCACCCGCTCACGGATTCCACCACAAAGCAGATTGGGTATTGTTCTCCCAGGTCATCTTCAGCTGGTGTCCACCTGATGACAAAGTCGTTACTCGTGTCCCTGTGCTTGGTGACGTTTGTTGGCCCACTGAAGATGATGTTTTGGATTCTGGGTGACAAAAAAAGCTGAGGTTGTCATATCATCAGTTGATTTGTCATCAGCATCAGCCTTTAGCAAACTCTGGTAACTTACGCTGAATATGCTGCAGTTGCCTTGACTCTGATCTCCACCTCTTTGTTGACCTCAGCTGCGATCCGTGTTCCATGTGAAGGAGTCGGAGCCACAAACTTCGGCAGGTAGAGACCCTCCTGACATGAGGGAACGGATGGATCCACTGGGGAATAAAAAGAAAGAAACTTTAAATATCCATAAATATAACCTTGTTTTCCTCACTTATCTTGATACTTGAGTATTTTGCATTATAATTTACTTCTGAATGAAAGGTTTTTGTATATATCAGTCAAAGAGTCTGGCTACATTCACACTTCTTGGCACACATGGAGAAGATGAGGAACCAACCATTACTTTGAGTACATTTATTAAGGAAACAATACGACATTGGGAAATGATAAACATATTCCACAATCTATGACTTTCTGTTCCCTGAGGAAAACTGTCTCACTGAGGCCTATTTGTCTTAACCACTTTTGAAAAGGAAATTTGACGATTTACTGTTGGTGATGAGCTCACAGTCTTTGAGATCAAAAGGTCTCTTTGCCTCCATTCAAAGGTTTTGTGTTAAATCGGTTCCCTGCCACCAGGTCCCACACCTGAACCGGGCAGTTGGGTCATTAGCAGTAATGATCTAGAAGTTAACTAATATTTCCACTCAGAAAGAATAAGCAAAAAATGAAGATTGATCCAAATATTTGGTAAGATAAGATAGATAAGATAAAATTTTATTGTCATTGTCACATGAACAACGAAATTTGAGAAATGCCAGAGGTATGAAAACTGTTTCCTCCTAGATCCTAATTTTTTTCCTACATGACACCAGTAAACTCTTCTGGGACTTTAACTGGAGCAGTGTGCTTTGACACTGTGTTTGAATCCCATTTCTTAGGGTTAGTCCCATTTCTCAGCACCAGGCTTACAAAGAAATCTGTTCCCTTAAGCTTATCCCTTAGACATAAGAGTTAAGGGTTATGGTATGAAATGGTATTCAGCTTTTATTTAACCTTTCCTGCAACACTCCCAGTGGGTCTGGTTTGGAAAAAAAGACAGAAAAAGCACTTTATGGCCAGTTATTTATTGAAACCAGTAAATGTGTTCTTACCTAGAAAAGAGAACTGCAGAGGTTGCTTACTAAGGGGAGTACTGCTCACACTTTGTGTAGTTGTTGTAGGAACAGTGGTGGTCTGCCACCACCACCATGAGGTGGTGGTGGTAGTTGGTGCAGCAGTAGTCTGCCACCACCATGGGGTGGTTGTGGTAGCTGGTGCAGCAGTAGTCTGCCACCACCATGGGGTGGTTGTGGTAGCTGGTGCAGCAGTAGTCTGCCACCACCATGGGGTGGTTGTGGTAGCTGGTGCAGCAGTAGTCTGCCACCACCACCATGGGACGGTTGTTGGAGATGCAGTTGTAGTTGTGGGAGGTTCAGTTGTAGTTGTTGGAGGTTCAGTTGTAGTTGTTGGAGGTTCAGTTGTAGTTGTTGGAGGGGTAGACCACCACCACCAGGGGTAGCTTGCTGTAGTTGTTGGAGGTGCAGTTGTTGTTGGAGGTTCAGTTGTAGTTGTTGGAGGTTCAGTTGTAGTTGTGTATGGAGGGGTAGTTGTGTATGGAGGGGTAGTTGTGTATGGAGGGGTAGTTGTTGGAAAATCAGTTGTAGTTGTTGGAGGTTCAGTTGTAGTTGTGTATGGAGAGGTAGACCACCACCACCACCATGGGTAGCTTGTTGTAGTTGTGTATGGAGGGGTAGTTGTGTATGGAGGGGTAGTTGTTGGAGGATCAGTTGTAGTTGTGTCTGGAGGGGTAGACCACCACCACCACCATGGGTAGCTTGTTGTAGTTGTGTCTGGAGGGGTAGTTGTTGGAAAATCAGTTGTAGTTGTTGGAGGTTCAGTTGTAGTTGTGTATGGAGAGGTAGACCACCACCACCACCATGGGTAGCTTGTTGTAGTTGTGTATGGAGGGGTAGTTGTGTATGGAGGGGTAGTTGTTGGAGGATCAGTTGTAGTTGTGTCTGGAGGGGTAGACCACCACCACCACCATGGGTAGCTTGTTGTAGTTGTGTCTGGAGGGGTAGTCCACCACCAGGGGTCGCTTGTTGTTGTTGTGTATGGAGGGGTAGTTGTTGGAAAATCAGTTGTAGTTGTTGGAGTTTCAGTTGCAGTTGTGTATGGAGGAGTAGTTGTGTATGGAGGGGTAGTTGTGTATGGAGGGGTAGCTGTGTATGGAGGGGTAGTCCACCACCACGGGCTAGGGGCTGCAGTAGTTGTGTAGGCTTGTCTCTTCATCCTTGAAGGCAGTGGATACTTGCGAACACTTGATCCATCAGAGTAGAACAATTCGATGGCGCCGTGTGCGTAGTCTTCTACCACCATCTCAAAACCAAAGACACTGTAGTCGGAATTGGTGTACTGGTAGTGTAAAGAGCAAGAATCCTGGAAAAATAAACACATACTAATTAAATAGTTAATTATCACAGTTTTAGATGAGCTAATAATAGAACTTAAAATATGTGACTGACCTGGTCAAGCTGGAAGCCTGAAGGCAGTTGGCAGTTGTCACACTCGTATCCTTGCTGATTCCCATACCTGCAGCGAACTCGGTCACCATCGGGGTCAAACGCAGCCAGCCTGTACGTTCTTGGGCAGTTCTGAGGAACTCTTCATTAGATGCAAACACACGTTGTAAAATCAGCAAACCAAGAAAAAAAAGTATTTTCAACATTCTCTGAAGTCTCTGACATTGACTTGATGGAAATCACATCGAAAATAATAAAAATATTTTGGTTTATTCTTTACATTTGATTGTGTTAAATGCAGATCAGTTATAGAAACCAAAGGATAGTTACCTTAAGAAGGGGACAATGGCAATATCAGGTGATTTATTTGGTTTTCTTGTGTCTGACCTCGTTCCAAAATCCACTTGAGAATCGTAGTTCCAGTTAGTGACCGAGTTTCGTGTTGAGATCCAGCAGCAGCTAGCTGACCTGATATTTTAAAAGGACAGGACAAGATGAAGCTTCATGTATGTTTTGCCACCAAAAACACAACAGCTTTTCATAACCTGGATGATGATATTCAAAGTGATTCCATTCTTTCAAATATGAATCTATTTTTACGTTTGTAAAAATGCTCACCTGAGACTGAACGGTTTGTCACTGGGGAGGGTCCAGGTCTCAACGGTTTCTGATTCGCACCATCGGCTTTGGTAGGTTGGAGTATTGGTGCTTGTGTCGATTTGACTTCTGACTCGAGTGTTTGCCTGGCCGCAGTTGCTGCCGTAACAATACCAGTAGTGGTAATAAGAACAGGCATCATAAGTATCTCTGGTTCGGAGGGACATCTGTGGGCAAAATATTGTAAGAAAATATGAAACTTTACAGCACAAGATGGTTCAGTCCTTCATGTAAATGATTGACTTAAAATTTTAAAAAAAGGTTGAAACTTTTTGTTTTAGGTCATTAATAGTAAAATATATTTAAGATTTTTTTAAATTTGAAATTGAAGTAGCTGTAAAGCAAGAAAAAATGGTTTTAAAATGTTTTCATCAATCAGCTAGTTGGTAAGTATATTACATTTTTTAAAATTTTGGACAATCATCTCAAAAGTCTTGAAGAAAAGAAAGAAGATGTAATAATGCAAAACAGAATAAAGATGTAATAAAGAAGGTTCAATAATTCATGAAATTATTCAAATTTGATTATTTCAGTAAATCCATCACTATGTGAACCACAGATTAATCCCACACATACTAATGATTTCAAGTTTTTATTTCTGTTCATTAAAAAAAATACATAATACAGAAATGTAGGTTCTGACTGAAACCAGGAAGTTAGAGAACATAAGACCAGTTTTAAAGTCTCTCCACTGGCTCCCTGTAGCTCAGAGGAGAGACTTTAAAATATTATTGATAGTTTATAAATCACTGAACGGCTCAGAACCACAACACAGTAAAGATCTGCTGTTGTCATAGCAACCTTCCAGACCTCTCAGGTTCTGGTTCTGGTTCTGCTCTGCATCCCCAGAACCAGAACCAAACCAGGAGCAGCAGCTTTCAGCTTCTATGCACCACAAATTTGGAACAAACTTCCAGAAAACTGTAAAGCAGCTGAAACACTGACTTCCTTTAAATCTGGACTAAAAACCCACCTGTTGTATTTGAAACGTAATCAATTATGAATTGAATGATGGACCTTGACTTCATGTTCTGATTGTTTTATTCATGTTGCATGAATTTGTGTTTTTGTGTTTGTTACGATGTAAAGCTCTTTGAAATGCTTTGCTGCTGAAATGTGCTACACAAATAAAATTTGATTGATTGATTGATAAAAGTATGTTTAATACATGCTTAAAGGATGTAGTTTTAAAAAGATAATTAATCCAACAAACACAAATTCTGATTTATTGAACATGACTGTATACACAACCTTCCTCACAGTTTTGCTTGATAATTGTTAATTTTTTTCCATTTTATTGGAAAGTTTTAACATCGTCTTTCTACAAACATGAAGCTGGTTTGAATTTCTCGTATTAATATGGCGCAACAGTCAAAACAAAACATTTTTATGATAAATATGATCCTGTTAAATCTAAATATGAAATGTTTTTCAGGGGTTTTACCTTCACTGTCCCATCAGGGTTCCTTCCTTTGTAGGTGAAGCTGGTGGTTCCTCCCCAGTGATGAGACGCCGACACCAGGGAGGTGAGCAGCAGCAGCTGCAGCAGCTGCAGCGGCTGCAGCAGCTGCAGCATCGCGGAGGCCATCTTGATGCTCTCAGCTCAACTCTGTCTCCAGCGATGATGCTCCCGTCTACCTGCAGCTTCTTATAGGCACCTGCCAGTCTAAGGGGTGTTGCAGGATGAAGGAATGAACAGAAAACTGGAGAACAATGAGGCAGCTGCAGAACTGGTTTGAGAAAACAAACAGAAACCAGAACATATTCCACTTAAACTGATGCATATGAAGAACCTGGATGGGAAAACTTCCAATTTTCTGTTTTAATGAAAAACTTTATTAAACAGCATTTTATTGAATAAATGAGTGACATATGAATGAAAACATGAAGGGCTCAATAAATACATGGATTCAGGGCTTGGCTGATAAAAACAGTTTTAATTTCTTTTTGTCGATAAAAATATCATTTTCTTTCATATTTCAGGAGTGTTTGTTAAAACAAAATGATGCAAAATGCAAAGAAAGAAAGATTTTAAACTTTTACGCCTTTATTATTCTAGACGTTTCTTCCTCCACACAATAATACTCATTTACAGAAGAAGTATCTGCTCTGTTGTTTCCTGCTCTTTTCTATCACCAAACTCAAAGTTCATCTCAGACATTTGATCCCAGGCTGATTCTGTTTGTGATTATTGTGAAATCCTGAATCACATCAAAGTTGCTGCTAAGCAGCTTCCTGTCAGGCTGCCAAACACCATAGAGCTCAGTTGTTTTACTTGTTTCCACCTGTTTATAATGACAAAGGAATATAATAGATAATATAATAGCAAAACACAACTTTAGCTTCTTTGTTTCCTTTTAATATTCTTGGTAACTTGGTTTCTAAGCTGCAAGAAAAATGATCAAGTTTAACCTTAATGAAATCTCAACAATGCTCACCTAAAGTGAAGATAGCATAATTCATTTCAATGACTTTTTCAATAGGAGAGGGAAAATAAATCATGAGAAGTTTCCTCTTGTATGATTACTTGTCTTGTCAAATTGCATTCCAGGCTAATAGGCATTTCTCACATAAATGATGACATGTAAATATGCAGAGATTCTGTATCAAGCCCCTTTCAGGGCCCTTAGGGAAAAACAAATGCTTGGATTAAAAGCATAGATTTGGCTTTAAGTTCCTTGTTGACATGACAATCATAATTAAGTGATTGTACACAGAGATTGCAGGGAAACAGTAGATCTACCAGAGCAGCTTTAAATGGAAACTATAAGGTTCCATTTTGTGGAACCATTTCTGCTCAAAGTTCTCCGTCTGAGAGGATCTGCGTTGGGAACTCACTCCCTGCCAATTTAAAGTTTCAGTATGTTCAAAAAACAAACACAACTCTGGTTATATCAGAAACAGAACTGTATCCATGCCTAATGTTTTTATGTTTTTATATTTCAGTGTTCTACATGTATGACTTTGTACATGTAGTTAATGCAGGAGTGGGCAACTCCAGGCCTGGAGGGTCTCCTGCAACTTTTAGATGCATCTCTACTTCGACACACCTGAGTCAATAATGAGTCATTAGCAGGACTCTGGAGAACCGGACTGGACTTAGGAGGAGATTCAGCTGTTGGATTCAGGTGTGTTGGACCAGGGAGACATTAAGAGTTGCAGGACACCAGCCCTCCAGGACCAGGACTGTCCACCCCACTCAGAAATGAAAAGTGAAACGTCTCACCTCTATTTGCACATTATCATTGTTCTGCAGTGACATTGCATTGTTAAGCAGGAATGTTCTGAGTGCCATTCATTTAGTTTCATTTGTTTTTCCAAACGCGAGGCATAAAAAAACAGCCACACCCTGTTGGCATTGCAGAGGTACCATTTCCTGAAACCTGCTGCCTACAAGCACAACATGCTGTCCTAATTCAGAGCTGCCCTAGCAGGAATAAATGAAAATTACAACCTATGTGGAAGCTATAACTCACTTTGTTTTATGTCTTTATGTTTACATTAAAGCCATTTTGTAAAGTGAAAAGACGCCGTCAGAGTTTGGACAAATGCAGATTAGATTTACCTTTTGCTGATCAATGCAAGCAGAATGTGCTGCTCCAGTGTTCAAGGTGGGGTGAACTGAGTTATTGGTGCCGATTTTCTTAATTTGGAAGATCGGTGATCAGCTGATTTTTACATGTGAAGCCGATCTTATCCGTCGATGTTATTAACTTTTCAAAGGTCTAAAAATCAACCACTGTGCTTTTCCTTTCTCCTGTGAGGTGTGACGGTCAGACCGGCCGAACAGGTCACCTCTGACATTTACAGTTAACAGCAGCCACCCATTGTTGCCAATTCAGCAACTTTCTTGACATATTGAGCAACATTTCAGACAAAAAAATGGTATCGGCCAAAATTGGAATCAGTAAGTTAGGCTTTTAAAAGATCGGTAATCTGCTATCAGCCAGAAAACTGCAATCGGTGCAGCCCTAGTTCAAGATAAGAAATTATTTTACTGTAACTTTAGTTGAGGTTTTAGATTTCTAAAATAAAACTATCCTGACATAGTTACACAAAAATTACAATATTATCATTATGAGTCTCTTTGATCAGCCTAAATACAAGTGGATCAGATCTTCACTGTGTACAACGAACACACAGAAACAACCTAAATGTTAAAGCTAAACCTGTGGCTGTATGAGAATATATATGATTGATCTGATCTGTATAAAAAATAAAAGCACTAAAAACATTTATTAATTTCTTTCAGACACTCGCGTCATTAAACCATCATCTGATTTATCAGCTGTCTCACAAGCTTCAAAGTAAAAATTAAGTCTGGCTTAAAATGACAACTAACTATTGGTAGCAATATTTAGCCAGAATTCCTCAAAAACAACTGAAGTGACTCAAAGTGACCCAGTGGAAACATCTCTGTGTCCATTTTGGTCCATTTGGAGGAGGACAGTTAAAAACAGGGAAACAAGAAGATCATGTTCCTCTGACTGAACGGCGTCCTGATCACTGCAGCATCATTTCATGTCTCATTTACAGAAATTACAACACATTAGTAGAACATAGACGGTAATTTGTGCATATTAGTGATAGAAACGGCTAATTTGGTTCTTGCCATGACAGTAATTGTAGGTTTACATGAACTTTCCGTGTTGACTAATTTAAAACTTTCGCATTCTCAAACTGATAACAGAACTGAAAGTTAA
This sequence comes from Alfaro cultratus, assembly GCA_903066825.1. Taxonomy (NCBI): domain Eukaryota; kingdom Metazoa; phylum Chordata; class Actinopteri; order Cyprinodontiformes; family Poeciliidae; genus Alfaro; species Alfaro cultratus. The sequence goes on along the minus strand of CAEFZX010011496.1, from coordinate 11,780 downwards.
GAGCGGATGGTGCAACACCTGATGGTGTCACTGGTTTTTCTGCTCTGACATACATTTCATTTCTTGGTCAGTGTTTTCTGGCATCACCATAGCAACCTTGTCTTTGACATGGAGCTCATAATCTTTATGTTTTCTCTGCAATCAGTCATCACTGCTCCTTTCTGTTTTGGTTCAGTGACATTGTGAGCTTTCAACTAAACAATCCAGTGAACTATGTGGCTGTTAAAGCAAATAAATCTATTCAAATTTTCATATTTCCTTTAGAAATTATCATTTCATGCTTTTTGATGTTGAAACAGTGAAAAAAAAGGATCCTAAAAGTTATGACATCTCATTATGTTTGCATCAAATAAATGTATTCACAGCAACTTCTGCAGAATTTTGATATTAATTTATTAAATGTTAATTTTTGTGAGAAAAGTGGGTTTTGATTCTCATGTCCTTGTTTCCGGTAATGTAAATAATTTGTGACTGAGATCAATAAAGCTTGGTGAAAAGAGTAAAAATGAGCAAATACAGATTTTGATTTAAAATCATTTTCATTCAACTAAGAAGTTCCTGGTAGAAAATATCTGAAGGCAATGAAAAATGTGAAACAAACAACAAATTTTATTATAAAATGCCAGATGAGAAATTATTGTATTCTTCCCTGTAATGACTCATAAAACTCTTTGTTGGTTAATCCATCCTTTCTACTTCCTGAGCAGATTTCTGCGTTTTTCTCTGGTACTTTGATGATTTATCTGGCGATGAACCTGAAGTCTCTGAGGTTGAAACGCCTCCTAACCATTCCCCTAATCTCTGGCTCCTTCCACAGATTCAGGTCAGGACTCTGATGACCATAAATCTAAAGTATGAGTAATAACTGCATGACATCTGTGAGGGTTTTGGCCTGTCTTCGCTACATGAACAGCTCTGGCAGAAAACTGGTGGTTTGTTCAGATAAACCTGATTAAAATTAGTGACATTTTGAGCCACTGGATTATAATCTCCAAATTTATTGCAGGTTTTATTGCTGAAATGTTAGATTGCTTTGATAGCTGGCTTCAGGCCTTGTGGTGATGTGAGATAGAGGGATAAGCATGAGCTGAAACATTTCCTTCTGTAATGTTATGCAGGAGGAAGTTTTATTTCAGAGGATCTGACAGAACTGGTGACCTGATCTGTTGAACGTTTGTTTAACATCTGAATCTATCAGGAGTTTTGATGGATGAAACTTTCTTTTAGCTGCAAATGCATTTTTTGTCTCTTAAGAATGAAGTTTTCCTTCTTGGAGGAGAAAGACTTGAGAAATGATTTTTTTATTTAGGCTGTGCAGATCTGAGTTTCATGTTCTCCCTGTGAATGAGTGTGGTTTCTCTGGGTACTCCAGCATCCATTTTAGACAAACGTGGTTCTAATTCGACCTTTCTGTGGATGGACGGCTGTCTGAATGTGTCGGCCCTTTAAGGAAGACCTGACCCGACCCAGGTGTCTCTCACCTGACACCAAAACCTGCATCAGCTAAGAATGTGGCGTTACCTCCCTGTTCTCCATCTTTGGAGCCGTCTGTCACCTCTGTTTGATTTGCACACAGACGGTGTTGCTTCATGATCTAAATATAACTCTTGGCTTCAAACACACCGAAGTGTCGGGAACAAGGTGACAAAGACGTATTTACAGGAAACTCCAGGTCCTAATACAATTATAAATATTTCATTATAAAATTCAAACAGATCATGTTGTTGTGATTTTGATATTTCTGAGCTTCCTAATCAGATTATAAGTAGTTAAAATGGGTTGTTTTAACTTTTGATAATTATCACAACTGTAGGTCCAGTTCTGAGTGAAGCAGGTTATATAAATATTGGGACTAAATATGATCCAGGTGAAGACCTTCCCAGGATGTTTAGATTCATGTGAGATTATTTCAACACTTTCAGCCATCATTGGACCACCGCAGGTTTGGGACGTCTTATATGTTGACCTGGCAGCTCTGATCTATTCTTAACGTTTGCCTTAAGGACCGAGGTTAGTGAAATTAGAACATTTTTGTTCTAATTACTAATCAGTGTATTTGAATGTGTTTTGTGTTTTCCTCATTTCTGGCTCTCATTTCTGGCCCATTTTCTGCTCGTCAGATTAAATCCTCTCCTGTGTTCTTGGTTTCTTTGTTTTGCCTCAGCAGCACTTTGGCCTTGAACAATTTTCTCATTTTGTTCATTCAAAACCTGTCCTTTTATAACCTGATACATGGAGCTGCACAGGAATCTGCCATGTGTTTAATTGATCTCTTTCTGGTCTTCATCATTGTCTTCGTCTCGCCGGTAAACCTGAATTTTTCCACCTTGCAGTGAGGAGAAAACTGGAAGCTCAAAAAGAATTTGAATCCTTCAATCTGAGCAAATAGTGAAAAATAAATATTCACTTTTATTAAACACAGCAACTCAATATTTTATTCTTAAAACATTTTGCTCATTTTCGTTCTGTTTAATTGCTTTTTGCCTTTTTTAAATGATTTCTACCTTTTTGTTCCCCTTTTTCGTCCCACTCAGCTGTTGGATTCAGAGATTTAAAATCTAATACCTTCTAAAAAACCTAATTAATAGTCTAAGGTGACATAATTGAACATGATAAGATTCTGTTTCTTTCCTACAAGCTTATCAGTGTTTATCTACAAGGAAGTACATGGACTCAGCAGAGATTAGAGGCCTGGCGTTGATTTGTTGCTGATCTGCGTGACAGAAAAGAGAAACTTGAACCTTTGTGGTTATCTGGTTACAGACGAGCGAACCGTCTATTTCACCTGAATATGTGCAGATGATAAAAGAAATCTGAGGTCAGCAGTTTGAAGTTTTGATTGTGTCTAGAATATTCCAGTTAGGCAACAATTTTAGAAATATATTTCTGAATGGAGATGAGAAAATGTCTGCATGTCCTGATAAAGATCCTGTCACATTATCTAATCAGATGAGAGGAACTTATTTTCCCAGGAGGTCAAATTATCTTAATAATATGAATTCTGTGTCAATATGAGAAATTTTGCTCAAACCAGATTAAACTAAATGTTTTAAGAAACTATTTTCACTAAATCCAAAACACTTATGAAGCGCTAGTATAATATATATATATTCAGTTGAGTTCAGAATATTTTATTTATCGTAAAGGGAAATTAGACGTTTATCTTCAGAGTCGTTGTGGGCAGGAAGGATCTCCTGTAGCAGTCAGTCTTACAATGGCTTTGAAGAGGCCTCTGACTGAAGCCTGTCTCATGACCATCATGACATGCTAGCAGCTGAATAAAGACACATATGAGCTGAACAATATTAAATTCTTTAGGTTTTCCAACCATCAGATTGGAGCAGCTGAGAGACCTTGGTTAGAAACACAGTAAACTATTTAAAATTCATAAGCAAAAATCCAAGAATAACACAAAACTGAAAACCAAAATGGCCGACTGATCATGGCCGACTCAGCAGGTTGAGTTCTGTTGCATGTGAACGGTTTGATACGCGGCTCTTAACCCCCGGCTGATGTGTGTTTGAATGAATGAAAGAGGCTCCGCTGTGAGCGAGGAGTTGGACCGGAAAAGCTCGATGTAAGTTCAGTCCGTTTATCACGACTGCATCACCCTGGGCAACATGAGACCTGTGCATACAGAATAATTCAGTTCCCAGCCACATAACTCCATACAGCTTTGTTGGAAGGTTTATTTAAACATTATTTTAGTAAAGTGTTGTTATGAACTTCAGCCAATTGAGTCCATTTGTTCTCAAACAAATCTTCTGGGTTCGGGTTGAATGCCGGAGTTAAACCTCTGACTGATGATTCATTTTCTCCTGTTTCTGTCGCCACGTTGGCCCAAAGCCAGCTGCCTTAATGAACCTTTTCTGTTTATTTGAAGAGCCGATACTCATGCCTTAATGACCGTCTTTAACTAAAAGCCTTTAGTTAACTCTCAGGTGAGGAATGAATGGTGAGTCACCTGTCACAGATTTGATCCCCATCCAAAAACAACAGAGCAACATGCTGGTCCAACAACTCACTGCTGATTCCAGTAAACCAAAACTTAAACAAGCATTTCTGTTCTCACTTTGCTGCTGAAATGAAACAAGAACAACAATAAACCTGAATAGAAAAAAGCTCAGAATACAGTCATCAGTTCTGTTCCTATAAACTATTCATTTTAGGCTGCGATTAACAGCTAAGTACGGTTAAAAGCAGAAATCTGTAACTGCAGTCATCCAGTGTCACCGTCCTGCAGCCTGTCAGTTCATCTCTGCTCCAACACACCTGAATCAGATGAATGCTTGATGACCAGGCCTTTGCTAAACATGCTGAGGAGGTAAATCTACCTGTTCAGGTGGGAGATTCAGGTGTGCTGGAGCTGGAGATCAGCCAGACTCCTGGTTTAAAACCCTCCAGTTTAACAACAAACTAACAAGATCATCTGCTTGAGGTAAAATCATTTGGACAGTTCTGATCGCTGATCCTTCAGTCAACTCTGAATTAGGAAAGAAGCAAACGTGTTCATGTCTGTGATGGTACTAAACCAGGAAAGTCCTGAAGAGTTTTAAACTAACATCTGTTTCTTTCAGGACGATTTCTTCTCCTCGGAAAATCACATTTTAATCACGTTCCAAAGGAGGAAGAGGAGCTGCAGTTCTGGCCTCAACTACTGCTGGAAAAGTAAGAAAGATCAAATTTTGACCCTCCGAGGTTTAGATAGATGGATTATCTTAGCAAGTTAAGGTAATACATCCAAACCTGAGTATCTGAGCATCGTTAATAACACTTAAATCCATGCATCTAAAACTGAGGCCTTAAAATGTCTTAAATTTATTTAAAAATATGTAACTTGGCTTTGAATACCTGAATTATAGGTCTTAAAACTTGTGGCAAGACTATTTAGTCTCGTCTTGTTAATGTAGGTTTTTAGAGAAGAGAATAAATAAATATAACTAGAAACAGTAATAGGGACTGAACTACAGTAAAACTGTAACAAGAGAGTAAAGATTACAGAATAATTAAACCTCAAAAACAATTCAAAACAACATAATAGATGCAGCTATGAAGACTAACAGGACAAAAATTCAACAAACTGTGAATGTCTTCAGCTAAACTGAGAATGTGACTAAATCTGATGTCTGGATTCAACAAGGAGAATAATTTCCTCCTCAATAGTTTTCCATTCCTACAAATACATACTTTCATATAATTAAAATATGGGATTTTCTTTGTACAGTTCTGTCATGATTCATTTCATTCATAATAGTCTTTAAAGTTTTAAATTTGAGTGCAGAGACCTGATAAAATCCTGCATCTGCTTATTTCTGAGGCCCAGAAGCTTCCGGATCCAGACTGAACTGAACATCAAGCCTGTTTAAACAATGGATGGAAAAATGTTCAGTTTTAGGCTTTTTTCTCTTTTCTTTTTACTTTATCTCTTCCTGTCAGCCCCGCCCTCACCGTTTACTGTAACTGTCAGCGATCAATCACTGCAGAGTAAAAACAAACAGGAGGTGCAGGTTCCAGCACATTGTGTCAGCCTGGATCAAAGCTCAAACTTCACCTCACTGCTGCTGCCAAAATCAACACTGTGAAGAAGAATCTCACCTGCCTGGCCACTTCTGAAGGACTGCTGCTCCACGGCCCGGTTCACGGCCCGGTTCGACTCACGGCCCGGTTCACGGCCCGGTTCGACTCACGGCCCGGTTCGACTCACGGCCCGGTTCACGGCCCGGTTCGACTCGCGGCCCGGTTCGACTCGCGGCCCGGTTCGACTCGCGGCCCGGTTCGACTCGCGGCCCGGTTCGACCCGCGGCCCGGTTCGACCCGGTTCGACTCGCTTGACTGAATTGTAAGCAGCTGATTCATCCACTGCATGCAGATATGAGATATGATCTAATCAGCGCCAGACGTGATTCTACAGAACATCTACTGTCTCTTAACTGGCTGAAAACACAGATTTTCATTTTCAAATGGAAATTATTGCAGCCAGAGTTACTGCATTTAAATGATTACTTTAAACCAACCAGCTGCTGGTAATATGAGCATAATTACACCTGTAATTATAAGAAATTAATGTTATCACTTCCGCTTCTGATGTTTATTACATGATGTTCAGAGTGACGGGCCTTTCCAGGCGTAAACAATGATCTGAATGAGGAAACATCAGATACCTGCAAAAATAACAACTAAATAACTAACTAAATGCTCCACACAGCTGAGAAACAGATTCTAAGAGCTCTTTTTTGTTTGATTCATTCACAATGCTGCAAACTGCTGCATTGTGAAGGTATTTCTTTCAGTTGATGAAGAAAGAAGAAAAACCTTTTCTTGCATTTCATGCTTCATGAAAAGCTGTGATGTTTTCATAATTCCTTCCTCCCTCAGTGTTTAAATGTAATAGTTTTTAGACAACTTCCAAGAAAACAAGATATCAAGAACTGTGGCGCAGACATGAAAAATCCTGCGCATCAAAAGCACCATGTGTTTCCCTCGCTGCCCTCTGGGTGGCGCTACGAGTCAAGGAGAGAAGCTTAACAACCGCTTCATTCCTACAGCATCAGACTAAACGGCAAACCGCAGCTTTTATTACTGATTGGAGTGACTATTTGTCCAAAACTCAAATTCAAAAAACTTAAGACTTAAAGGTGATCAAAACAAAAGGTGAATCCAGCTCAAATAGTCACCTGATGCACGGCGGGTTTCTGATCCAAAAACGTCAAAAATTCAGTTCTTTGTTTTCTTCCACTGTTCAGAAAAACAAGCTGCAGGCCTGACAGGTAAAACCCACAAGCATGATGAGCTGTGAGAAACGTCCCAAACTGAAATGAACAGTTTCAGTTTGGTTAAATCAATTAGTAACCAGAGAACTTCTTCTAAATAACAAATTAAACAAAAATTCTAATTATAAATCAACTAGAAAACAAGCAAATAAAAATGAACTAAATAATGTAAATTCTAAGATTTAACTGAATGTGGCAGCAGACAGCAAAGACCAGGTTCAGGCCCAGATACAGGCCTGGACCTGAACCTGGACCTGAAACCTGGACCTGAACCTGGACCTGGTCCTGAACCTGGTTCTTAACATGGACCTGAACCTAGTCCTGGACCTGAACCTGGACCTGAACCTGGACCTGAACCTGGTCCTGAACCTGGACCTGAACCTGGACCTGGACCTGAACCTGGACCTGAACCTGGACCTGAACCTGGATCTGAATTTGGTCCTGAACCTGAACCTGGTCCTGAACCTGGACCTTAATCTGGTCCTGAACCTGGTCCTGAACCTGGACCTGGTCCTGAACCTGGTCCTGAACCTGGACATGGACCTGAACCTGAACCTGGTCCTGAACCTGAACCTGGTCCTGAACCTGGTCCTGAACCTGGTCCTGAACCTGGTCCTGAACCTGGTCCTGGTCCTGAACCTGGACCTGAAGCTGGTCCTGAACCTGGACCTGGGTCTGAAACTGAGAAAAAAAGCAAAATCTTCGTTAAAATAGAAGATTTTGTATTCTAACATATTGAGAGAGAAAAATCTTAAGGCTTTTTATGAAAGTTAGCAGAAACCTCCCAGATTCAGCACAATGACAGTAACTGGCAGGTTGTGTGAATACAGGTAAAAAAAATATGAGAAAACTTCTACAAAAATGTATTTCTAAGTAATACAAACACAAACTAAAAGAGTAAAATGTAACCTAACGTTCACCTTTGGTGTCAGAATGCCTAAGGAGGTGCAAAGGACCCTGGGAAATGAAGTGCTGCTCTGGGAGGATCAATATATATATATATATATATATATATATATAGATTGATTGATCACCAAGCATAATATTGACATTATTTTTCTAACAAAAACATGGTTGGGACCAAATAACCGTATCAAAAGGTTCTAGTAGCCGATACTTTCTGATTGCTAAAGTACAGGATGACAGGAGAAAACATTCGACATGGTTGATCTGCCCTTTGCCAATCTATACTAAATAAATCTAAATGTAATAGAGAAAGCACACAACATAAACTAATCATGTGTAAAGTGTAAATGATTTTCAACACAGTTGCTTATAAACTTTTTATTGCACTCATTTCACAGCAGGACATGTTTTCATGTGGGAAAAAAGTAAAAATAATTCAGAGTAGATGCAGCCATCAGTTACAATTCCCAGCCTGATGACCTTTTGTCTCATTAATCACTTTCCACTCTAAAATAAAGGCCACTGGAGCCAACAAAACTTTTAAAAAATACAAGTAAAATAACTTGAAAATTAGGGATATTGCTGATGTATAGCTCAGCATTATCATGTTATCATATGGAGTAAATATCATTCAAACCACCAGTAGGGAAAAAGACAGAAACTAAGGAAGCAGCAGCTCTGAGTTCAGTCTGTCTCAAAGGTTGCCAGCGGTTGGTATTTAACTTTGGCTCTTCTGGATCGGTAGACAACCACTCCACACGCCAGCAGGCAGCCGACGATGAAGACCAGGTTCAGGCCCAGGCTCAGGTTTGGTCCAGTCGCTGACGGAGTGAAAAAACCAGGTTACGTTCAGGAACTCAGGAATTTGTGAAATTAGTACTGTGCTGTTACAGGAAATACAAACATCAAAAGTAGTGAAAGTAAAAATTATGTTGTGAACAATATAACAGTGAGACAGCAGTGGGAGACACTGCATTAATGGTTCAGTCTTACCTTTGGCATCTTCAGTCCTAGCCAGGCGCAAAGGACCCTGGGAAATGGAGTGGCTGCTCGTCTCAGCCGGAGCGTCCCTCTTCTTGCGATTGTTCCAGGAGTTTGAACTAATGCATCCCTGGGAGCATCGAGTTCCAGGAACGCCGATCTCACACAGGAGGACCGAACAGGAGATGTAAACCTGCAGAAACATGGAGGAAAGTCAGATTTATCTTCTTTTGTCAATGCATTTAAAAACTTACGTATGCAGAAAGATGGCTGCGATATTATACTTGAATTGAAACAATCTTAGATTGTTGTAGTTAGGAAACCTGCAAGGAAAAGCCTGTTAGATAATAGATGGATGAAACAGTTTGGGTTGCATACAGGCCACTCAGTGTCACTGTTTGTGGATAAGATGTGTTGGAAGTCAAAAAGCTGTTTTTAATTTATTTTTTGTGTTGATTTCTCTGTTGCTCACAGCTCCCTGCCAATGCCCCGTTGCTGAAGAGCTGTAAAAATCCTGACTAAGTTCATTTTCCAGATAAGTAAAAGTATCATAGGTTGGGTTTTTCTTGATATTCTTTATACTAAAAGTAGGTTTTGAGTAGATTTAATAATTCTAACATTGGGCCATGAAACATTAAAAAAAGTGACCTCACCTCCTCATGAGCTCCGATGAACTCAAAAGCCTCCATGCCAAACCTGAACTGAGACTTTGGGCTTTGGTAGATTTGCACTGTTCTGTCCTTCACACATCTGAAAACAAAGGTTAGATTATTTAAGACAAACAGAAAAGCAGTTTGTGGCAACCATTAGAAAAATCATGCTTTTTATTTTCTCTGTACCCGTTTTCGATGATGGCGTAGCTGATGCGGGAGTTGGGGTTGTCGTAGGGCGTCGCCTTGCAGGATTCCACAAACAGCTCGGTGTTTGGGATGGACGAGGCGGCCTCGATCTGCATGAAGATCATCTGCTTCAGGTAAACCTCCACCGGGTATCTGCTGGCGTTTACCTGCTTCCTGAAACGCTGACTCTCAAAGAATTCAAACTGGAAGGTGAAAGCACCAAAGCCTTTCTCTCTGAAGGCGTACGGGTTTTTGTGTCTGAATCCCAGGGTCAGGTTGGCTCGCTTCGGGTAGGAGCAGGAAAAGGCAATTTCGACATCGTGCTGCCTGGAAATGATTTTATTTGGGTCAGCTGAAGTGACTGCATTCTGAAAGAATATCCTCTCTTCATCCTCCTGGAAAGAGAGAATTAAACACTCATTGAAAAAAATGGTTTGTTACAGTTACAAAAACTTCCTGTCTTGATGAATGTTCAGACAGAAGATTTGATATGTACAATAATATTCAGAAACACGTTTATTCTTTGGTTTAGTTGAATTTTTTGTGTAATTCTATTCTTTCATTCATTGTTTAAATCTGCCACAGTGTTTGGTTCATTTTTGTTTCTCTGTACCTGAACATGGGTCCCACATGCGCCCAGCTCCATGACGGCCACCAAATGGGTTTCGTTGGAGAGTCTTTTGAGGTCACAAGAAGAATCGGTGAAGCTGTTTAGATGCAGTTTGTCCTCGTTACGTTTGATGGTGTAGGTCTTTGCCACTTCTACAGTCATAGTTGTTTCATTGCAGGTCACAACAGCCTCTGCAATGTTCACAGGGTAAGTTTCACATCATTATGGGTAGTGAGTGGCAAATGTGTTAAAAAGCTGTAAGATTATCTTTACAGCTAGATGCTCCTGATAACGTATCAAAATCAAGACATGAATTATTAGCATCTATATGGGCAGGAATGAATCCTTGACCACAAAACATTCTTATTTCCTGTCAGCTGTGATGACATCACTTTTAAAAAGTAGTATGCGTTCATATGAAGAAACTGTATTATGTGTAATAAAAGTCTGCAAATATCCTGAACTGTAGATTAATCCATCAATGTCTTGGTTTAGTAAAAACAAGAACAAGCTCTAAATCTCAACTTAATCTTTAAAAAATTCAGCTGAAAATCATAAAACATAACTCAGTGTAGAGGAACCATAACTGCTAACCACACTGTCATCCTACAGCTTAAGCTGGGTGAAGCTAATATGTGCTAACCTGAAAGTTAATCCAATTTCTACATGGTAGGACCTATTTGACTTAAATTTTCATGTTAAAATGTTAAGTAAAGGATTAATGAGGGATTAAGATTATTAATATTGTGGATAAACTGCTTTATAGACTCACCATGGTGACCAACATCCACAGTCACACACCGCAGCTCTGAGTGATAGATGTTGTTATACCTGAATTGCAGCAAACAAGAGAAAATACTTTGTTCAATGGAAGAAACACTGTTGATGAATTTATACATTTTTTGGCTATGCTATTCAATATGAGTCACACCTGGTTGATCTACTGCATGTTTTTAATACTCACACATCTCTTGCTTCAGACACAAAGCAAATAGGGAAATGACCATTCAGTTCATCTTCAGTTGGTGTCCATTTTATAATGTATGTATCTGTGGAGGAGCTCTGCTTTGAAATGCCAGGTGGGCCTGTCACAATGAGGTCATTAATCCTACAGAGTAACAGATGGTTTTAATGGCAGAATGGAAAGGCACACATATTACTATAAACGAGTCTGAACAAGAATATGGATATGCATATGATAAGGAATTTTAAGAACATATAATAAGCAAGAAGAAAGTTGCTTACGTTGTGTGCTGAGCTTCTGAACGGACTTTAATTTCAAGGGTGTGCTTGACATATGCAGGAAGATTTGCTCCATTAATCGGAGTTGGTGCCAAGAAAATGGGAAAATAATCACCATCGAGGCATGAAGGAGCAATGTGTGAGTCCACTGGAAATCAGATGACAAATGAATGAGAAATAAGACACTTAATGGAGTAAGTTTAAGGAAAAGTATTACATACCAAGAACAGTAAACCGTAGGGGGAGAATGCTTAAAGGTCTGATTGATGGTCGGTAAGACTGTGTAGTTGGAGCGGCGGTGGTGGTGGTAGCAGCGGTGGTGGTGATTGGAGCTTCTGTGGTGGTTGGAGCTTCTGTGGTGGTGGTTGGAGGACGGGTGGTGGTGGTTGGAGCGGCGGTGGTGGTGGTTGGAGCATAGGTGGTGGTTTGAGC
>CAEFZX010011494.1:0-19686 GCA_903066825.1 Alfaro cultratus | reverse complement strand
TGTATATTTTGCACCTCAACTCGAATTAAGCACAATCTCAATCTCGTTGTAATCTGTGGATGACAATGACAAATAAATCTTCTCTTATCTTATCTTATCTTATCTTATCTTATCTTATCTTATCTTATCTTATCTTATTTGATAAAAAATAAATGGATATTAGATAAAAAGTAAATAGATCAGATCAAAATAGATAATTGGAAAATTTAGAGATAACACAAGACAGGGCTATAAATCCAAGGTATGTTTAGCATTAAGAATGTTTTATTTTTCCCTACAATGTAAGGAGAATGTTATATGAAAAAGCTGCTGCCTGCAAAGTACAAAAACACATCAATTTCTGGTCTGAAAAGTTTCATTTGTTCTGCTATTATTTGGAGAAGGAGACTGTCAGAACAAGAAAGCAATAAATCAGTACCTGGTTTTTCCAATCTCACTTATTGCTTTCTTGCAGCAGCTGTGTAGCTTGTTTTATTGAAGATTCCTGAACAATGCAGGCATTTTCTAACTTAATTAATATTACTAAACTATTGCTGGAGTGATAATTTGAAATGTAAGTTTTTGAGTCAGTCTTGTCAAACATAAACTGAGAATGAGGTGCTTGACTAAACACTTGAAGATAAGTTTACATCGTCCATATGGCCTCTTTATTTTTATTTTTTTTTAATGCAGCATCAACGTTGTAAAAAATTATTTAAGACCTCCAACAGTTTGGTTTTATTTGATAGCATTTGGTTAGATTTTTGTTTTCAATAGAGTAGTTTAACCAGCATAATTAGATTTTCATAATGCAGATGCTTACCAACCTACTTTCAAACTTAAGCCAAAATAGGCAGAAATATATCAATATCAACTAATTATCTTTAACATCAAATTTGGGGTTTGTGTCTTTCTTTCTTTTTTGAGTTGTAGAACAGATACATGTAGATGTGTTGCACTTCTTAATGACTTTCCATTAAGAAGTGGTTTCTTCAAATTAGATTTGTTCATAAAGTGGAAAACAGAAATAGATCAGGCCTCTTATTTTCTCAGTACCACAATTTCAAATTTTATTTTATTTTTTTAGTTATCACAAAAAAAACAGGTATTATATTTGAGACTTTTAACTTGGTGAAAATTTGCCAAAACCCTTTGCTTTCTCCTTTTAGTAAGTTCTTGTTTTCTTTTTCAGACAATCTTTTTGCTTATTTGGTAAGCAGTCACCATTCCAAACTCCACAAGGCTTTATAATCTCTGTTCTTATCCTTGTAGGGGTCTTTAAATCCTAAAATGTTTGAAGGTGAAGGGGGACGGTTTATGAGATGAATTCCAGTTCCATCTGTTTATCTCGATCCAAGCTCTCCATCTGTTTTTTTTAGCACTGAGTGGAAACACAGTCCAGTAGCAGAAAGTCAAATATTCCATCACATTCCAGATCTAAAGCCTCAGGTGCACTTCTCTGAGCTCAGTGGTTGTGAAGCTGATTATGCTTGCATTAGTCACTCTATGAGAACACACTGACATTATGTGAGTAACTATATGTGTAAGAGAGGGTTGGCCATAGGAAGGTTTCTCTGATCTTTTGATGACAGATAAGTGGCATAACACAAGATCCTCTCATTATGTCTTAACCAAAGAGGCCAGTACATAACATGTGTACAATGTTAAAGTGAGACAAGGGAGGCATTCATTTCAAGTCGTCTCACACACAGTCCATCACACACTTGCACTTATGAACATGAACGCAGTCAAGTGTGTTCACTCGCACACAAGCAGATATTCAGCAAACTTCTCCCTGCTTGTGTTTCCTTGTGAGATGTCATTATACGATAAAGAGGAAGTCATCAGGAAACCGCTTAAGCACAACTTCCTGTCTGTTGCTATGGTGTCTACCTCATTGCTGCAGTTGCAAAAGAGGTAGTAGCAGTCACAACTTTACTTGAGTAAGTTTCTCGCAGACGTGCCGAGTGGGAGGCAGAAATAAAGAGGCAGGTCTATTTTGGTCCCCGCGGTACGCTGGTGGGCTGATTCATGTCCGGACACTCCTCTCGATCCACCCTGACTCTCACCTGCCCTTTAACCCCTAACTTCTGACAACAATTAACATGTGTGGCTGTTTAGTGGACATGTCTTTTTTGTGAATTGTCTGAATTGCAGCCTTCAGCGCAGCTGTTTGTCATTCAGACAACGCACACAGATAAACACAAATCTAGAAGTGGTGGGATACTTCCTGATTTGACAATGGCTCATTTCACTGCTTCAGGCTGGTGGACATGTTTGCTGTAGCAGCTAAAGGTGACTGCCTTGTTGTTCCTAAGTCTAGCAGTCTATGCTGAATTTAGCTCAATAACATCCTCATATAAATATATACATATATGTATTTAAATTAGATAAGACTTCGAAGAAAACCCCATTCATAAGAAAGATTTAAATTGTATGACTTCATAGGAGCAGCGAATATTGCCTCACTGAGGAAGGATCACAGTTTTTATAAAATGTTAGTTTGTTCCATAGGAAATAGTTTCAGAGTAAAGATGAACTAGATGTAGATATTTGATGTTTATAAATTTATTTTTATAATTTAATCTAAAAAAAACAACAAAAACTAAAATTCTAACTGTGAAACAAGAGTAAAAATACAGGAATTGCACTAAATGTGTTTCATTGTGTAGCTTTTGAATTAAAATAAACAGATGAGAATGGCCAGAATGTTATGTATAATTTTTAGACCGTTTTATTTTAAATAAAATTAAGTATAAAATCTTTACAAACTGTATTTGGATCCAGCGGTTGAGCCTGGACTGTGCATGCACTTGAAGGCAGGCTTATGGCTGCGCATTGTTTTGATTCTACCTTCAAAAAGAGACACATGGGGAGAACCATGGTGCTTTGCAACACTGACAGAAGCCACATTCCACCAAAGGTGTGTACACACAAAGGGGGTTAAGCCGCTCCCCTTTCAATCGACTGCATCACAGGATCATTGGCAAATTCTTTCAGAGCTTTTTCTACTCGTCAGAACAAGCAGAGGCACAACGTCAGCAGAGAGGTCAGACACAGGCATCAAGTGAGAGCGGCAAAGTTTTGGTGAGCAACAGCAGGAGAGAAATACAGGTTTTTTAGAGTCAGAATTTGAATTTCAATCAAAACAGCAGATAGGCCAATGAGAAAAAGAGAGGGAGAAACACACAGAGAGAGAGACTCATACACATGCGGAGGGGTGTGTCATAGCAATTTAGTTCCTTAAGGAAGTAAAACTCAACATTATCTTAAGACAGGGTGGTGAGAACTGACAGAAGCGCTGCAGGAGGGCTGTTTTTATGGTTTTTGGTGTTTTTGGTGGTCAAGATGAGGGTACTCTGTTAAATTAACTTGCCTGTGCTGTCAAAGTGATACACAGAGCGGAGGGAGAGACATCTGACACACAAGGAGGGAGGGGGACTCAGCAAACACTCAGGTAAGACATTTCTGCTGTTTTCATTTCCTGATAAAAAAAAAAAATATTAAAACCAAGCTATCGTTTTACGTTCAATAACTTTCAAAACACTTCAATTTGCTCATTGTTATTACTAGCAATGAGCAAAGACAGACTCAGTCAGGGGATGACTGGAAACTGAGCGACTTCTCTCCACTTCCCCATCTTGAGTACAAGTTGAGAGATCTGTTTGAACACAGTCATGCTGCAACAAGTTACACTGACAGGAGCATATGTGGAGCTCACATTTATGTTTGTACAGGCTGAGAGCGAAATCTCAAGGAAGTGGACTTTGGCAACGTAACTGGCTGGCTTTGATTTACTGAAGGTTATAAGATACTGCTAAAGACAGCAACAGGTTTCAGTGTAAAACTGTGGAACTCAAGTAAAGGACAAATACTCAGCTAACTGCTCTGTTTCGCTTCCCGTTCAGTGCAGATGTGAGGAAGGCTGAAACTGCAACTGCTCGAAAGGTTGTGCAATTTTGAAAGCGATACTGCAATATGCACATTTGAAAGATTTCAAAACCTTTTCTTCTCTGGTATCTTCATCTAAATCTACTATAAAAATAAAATGATTTTTTAATTAATTTGTTAAAAAAAACCATTATGTAGGCGGTTCAACAAAAGATGAAGTTATACAACAGTTTGAGTGAAAAAAGGAGCTCAAACTAGAGATCTGTGCAGTGAAGTGATGACTCATCCAGGCAAAATACTCAGCTTTCATAAATGTTTGCTAAGTATCTTCGTTATTATTGTTATTATTTAATATTCCCTGGTTGATGACAGGAGAACATTTCCTTGTTTACAACATTCACCATTCTAACACAGTGAGAAACCTTCCAAAAATGGCTTCCTTGTTTTTTGATATGTATCACAGGCTGTGAGGTGCTTTAGGTGGCCACCTTTTCACTTTTAAAGACTTCATTCCTTAATTAGTCCTGGGAGCTGGGATGAATGATGCTAATGACATTGAAGTTAAACTGAAAAACATTTTTGCTTTCTAAGAAG
Source organism: Alfaro cultratus (assembly GCA_903066825.1). Classification (NCBI taxonomy): domain Eukaryota; kingdom Metazoa; phylum Chordata; class Actinopteri; order Cyprinodontiformes; family Poeciliidae; genus Alfaro; species Alfaro cultratus. Next base: position 15,222 of record CAEFZX010011494.1, on the reverse strand, counting down.
AAAGTAAAATGGAGTTTGGCTGAATCAAAGAAGTCTCATCTGAGTCTTCTGAGAGTACTTTTATTTTTACAGACATGAACATCCTGATGCACACAGGTTCATACATGCACCCAAACACTGTAGCTCAATGCTTGAGACATCTGAAGAATGCTAAATATTTACCTCCACTGCTTGCCTTGATGGCCCCGCTATTCACTACTCTAGCTTTGACTGGCCAGGAGGCCCAGCTGCTATATTCCTCACTGTCTGTTAGAATAATTCAGAAATACATCAAAACCTTATCTATGTGTGTTGGTTCCACCTCTGCTTATTGTTGTTTTCCCTGCAGCACTGCACACACTCATCAATCCCAACAGGCATCAAGAAGGGAAACAAACACTTGAACATGTAATGCAGCCACTCCCTGGCGAATGCCAACAAACAGTCTGATAAATCCTCGAAGGCCCTCTTCTGTCCAATTGTACCAACAAATTGCTGCTCAGCAAGGTCCATTAGAGAAAGGTGTTCTTTTTCTTTGTCGAAGTGCTTTACTGTAACACAGGAATGTCTTAAAGCTCTCAAAACACCCTAAGAGATCCTCAATAAAAGAAAAAAAAAACAGAAACAGTAAAAACTAAAAAGATGGAGGTTGCAGCGTGTGAAAAACTGGTTGATGACCGCTCACTGCACACGTCTCTCAAATCCCTGGAGTCTTTTCAGAAAATAAATGAGATTGAAGCACAGATCTTAAATAGCTATCACAGTGCTCCACTTCCATTATCACTGTTCAGGGAAATTAATCTAATGAATGTTTTTAATTCTCCACAGGCATCCCTAAGCATTTGAAACAAAGCCAGCTATTAGCAAAATGAATGATTCTGCATGTAAATTAAACCTACTGAGATTATGAATTTTACACCAGTTTTACACAGGATAGGGATAGCAACTACGTGCATGGTTTTATCAATTAAACACTTAATGTAACTGGACTGTTTCTTCATTTACTGCTGACCCTTCATGATTATAGCTGGAAAACATCAGGTTTTACAAAACACCATCTAATATACACAAAGAGGGACAAGAGAAATGCAATAAAGCAGCCATCAGTAAGCCATTTAGCTCACAGGTTAAGGGCCACAAGTTGCTGCTAATGCACAGGATGTTACATTATCAGAATAGCTGATGTATGCACCAAACCACAATACTGAAGTCAACAGCCTGGTACAGTGTGCCGCTCTTTCCGTTCTTGCCCTAGCACTGATGCAATGTTAAAACAGCACGCATGGACCTGTCGCAGCTATGCAGCCTTGAAGCTACTGCTAAATACTTGCCCACACAGGCAAGAAGTGGGAGTTAGTGGAGAAACATGCACTTAAAGATATAAGGAGACTGACTCTAAATTGTGGACACGGTGAACTTCTACACATGTACACATAAAAACACAAAGTTACATCTTTGGATGTTTGTTTAAGATAATGGTATCTCTTTGCAGATTCTGTCTTAAACACATAGGATTACAATGAGGTAGAAACTACGCTAAACTGATGCATGTCCACAATTAATGAATAAGTTGTATGCAAAGAAACATAAATTTAAGCTATTTAAGGTCCTTGAACAGCTTTTACTTTCAACATTTTTAATTGCAGCTGTCTTCTGTAAGAAAATCAGATAAATATCAAGTGCCCCCAATATGTACTCAATGTGTTACTTTTTAAAGTTTCTTTTTATTATGATTAAACAAATTGTTTTAAATAAATAATTTCAGCTAGATTAAATTATTCTGACAGAACTGATTTAGCAGTTCTGTCAGGATGTGTTGTGTTCATGCTGATGGTTTCCTTGGGGGATCTCCATGTTGGATACTAGGTGAGGTTAAAACCTCTGTGGAAAATTAATAGTCTCTGCTGAGTCTCTTGATGGTATCTTTCCCTTTTGTTATCATGAGTGCACAATGCATACACAAATATAGAGAGCTTTTAAATGCTTCTATTCTAACAAAGTAAACAGATTAATGTGGTAGAGCAGTGTAGATGTGTTGTGTAATATCAAAATACTTTGGGTTTTAGTTTTGTTAAATCTAGATAACCCTAACCCAAACCCTTAACTGACTAAAACTCCATCTTTCATTAAAACAATTGTATGTTTATTCAAGTAAAATTGTTGACGTTATTTCATTGGTAAAGTAGTTTTCTATTGTGCGGTTAGAGGTGTATATAGAAAGTGAAAACAATAGATTGACATGCGCAAGCTCTTCCAAAACCTAGAAACTGTAATTAATTTCTGCAACTTGACTTTAAAGCATTGTATCAGTAAGCTGAAATGTTCTCAAGCAGAGTAGTCAATGACTTTGTTGATATGCAACAAATATTTAATGAGTAAAATGCTTTTTCATTTTCTCTGATAATTCAGGCAACCATGGAGGCATTTAACTCCAAGGATTTGGCCATGAAGGCACAGAAGAAGATCCTCAGCAGCATGGCCAACAAAAGCACCGTCCAAAGATTTATTGACGATACCACTAGTGAAATACTGGATGAACTGTACCGGGTTTCCAAGGAGTACACAGGAAATAAAGGAGCAGCTCAGAAAGTCATTAAAAACCTGATCAAGATCGCTGTCAAGATCGGTGTGCTGTTTAGAAACAACTGTTTCAGTGAGGATGAGCTAAAACTAGCCCAGGAATTTAAGAAGAAGCTCCATACAGGAGCCATGACAGCCATCAGCTTCTATGAGGTAAACATCCAGACACTAACAACACAATATACAAACTAAATGCAGCCTTTAGAGATCCTGCTCATAGAAATAACCATTTTGTTCCTAACTGATTACGAAAAAGGCTTTATATATACCAAATACTTCAAATATGTTAGCAAGAAGCAAACATAAAGCATACACTTATTGCTTTATGTTGTCATGGTAAAAAGCATAATTAACAAGACTCAAACCTGCTTTATACTTAAATTGTTTTGATAACATCAAGCAGGTTGAAATAATTTGAGAATACTAATTTCAGTGAATTGTTCTCAATGCACTTGCTACCCCAAGACAAGAAAATAACATAATTTAAATTCCATTTTGAATTACTTTTTCTTAAATTATTTTATTTCCATAAAATATTAACAGCATTTGAGTCCAAGCATGTTTTATACAATTAATGTTCCATTGCTATTTGAACTGTTGCTCTCAAAAATCTACACACCATTGTTAAAATGTCAGAGGTTTGTGATGTATGCAAATAGTCTACACATAAAATTGCACATATGATGTATAATTCAACTGAAAAACTGACATGTTAAAAAAATACAAAAATGTACTCATAATCTAGCGACATAAACTCAAACTAATACTTTTGATTCAATTTCTGCACCTAATTTTGTTTGGTTTACAACTCACATCAACTATATTGTCTCTGTTTAAGTTTAAATTTGAACTATTGTAGGATTTTACTGACATTTTCTAATATGTATTCTTTTTGCTGAAGCCACTATTTACAGACATTAATTTACAATCGGGTATCAATCAAGTGAAATGTACAAAAAATTCAACAGATGAGAGAAGATGGTCCTCAGTAAAACATGGGACAACACTGACATTACAGAAGCCCAATGTTTCACAAATATTAATAAAAACAACACAGACCAAGGGAAACATGATTAAGGAGTCTACTAAATATCAACACCACCACTGACAGACCTGCATAAATTTCTGTCAAGCGCTAGCTGTGTCCTAGAAATTTCATATCATCTCCACATATCTGGAGTAATGGGCAGAGTTTTAAAACAAGATGCTTTGAATTCCAAACAAATCATTTATGCCAGACTGAAGTCTCTTCAAGCTGTGGCAGAATGTGCACTAGAATTATGCGATAATGAAACACAATTTGAACTTTGGGCCACAATTCCAAGTGAAAAGTTTGACACGAAAGCAATACAGACCCCAGTATCATCATTGTCTGGGGTTACTTTCCTCAGAAGGAATTACATCTTTTGACACAAAATTCTGCAGGAGTCTGTGAGAAAGATGAACATTTAATTTTTTCAGGATCGTAGTGATAGCAGACTACAGAATGGTGTCATGAGAGGAATATTGAAGTTTTGGAAGAAACTAAAAATATGTGAATATACAGTCTGTTTGTAGACCTTCTGCCAGGCAGAGTGGGAAAATATTAAGTCAAGATGTGAAATAGTAAAAGAATCAAAACGTTGTTTAACAAAGTATTAAAGGTTGTTCTTCTAAAAGAGTGATTTGTTTTTTACTTGAACCGCACATGATATTCTACATGTGTAAAAAAGCTTGAAATTACTCATAGCTTCACCTTAAATAAATCAAAAACTTTGCACTTAAACTTTCTAAAGACATGTGTATACTTTTGACAACAACCATATATGATCTTAATTTTAAATTCGAAATGAACTTCAAATTTGAAGTTAGACTGTTAGAAAGATTTCACTTTTTGTGCCCAACAGTTAGTTCTCTAACATATCTGTTGACTGATGCAGGTGGACTTTACCTTTGATAAGACTGTGATGTCGGACAACCTGACAGAGTGTAAGGATCTTCTGCTGAAGCTTGTCAACTCTCACCTCACCTCGAAATCTCATGATCGCATCAGCCACGTCTTCAACCATTACTCCGACCCTCAGCTCCTGACCAAACTATATGACCCAAGCGGACCCTTCAGACCCAACCTCACTAAAATCTGTAAAGGACTCAACAAACTGGTAGAAGATGGGACGATATGACGTGTGAGGAACACGCTTGCATCATACAATGGGAAATAAACAGGAAACACACACTTAAGACTCTGGACTGGTGGACAAAATTTCTCTTTTGCTGAGTTGCTGAGGAAAGGCAACTTAAGACATCTGGTCTGAAAAAAATTCTGGCTCCCCTTAGGTTTTAGAGAACGTATCTGATGAAGTCAAAAGTCAGGAAAAAGATATCTCAATTGTACAATGTAGAGGGGGCACACACATCCTGTGTAAGTAAAGTACATAGAAAATAACTTGAACTTCAACAGGTTTAAACTGTTTTCAGTGGTCCAAAATGTTTTTTCTTTTTTTTTTTTTTTTACTGAGACCTAAGGGCTGTGTACAATTGTGTAAGAAGAATGAAACAGCAGTTGAAGAGTCTTACCAAAATGGACAGACATGCCACTGTGCTGCAACACCACCATCTGGTGGTTAACTTGTGATTTTACAGAAACAGTGCACTGCTTACTGAAATATGGAGATGGACATACAAGTAATAAAAAAGGGAAATAACCACATAACAATTACAGGAACAATTATTCTTATCGCTGAGATTGACTGCACAAACATTTGATAAAACTGGAAAATTGACAATGGGAAAGTATTCACACCGACTGAACTTTTTCACCTTCTATCATGTTACAGCAACAATCTTTGGTATATTGTTATGAAGTCTTTGGTTATAGACACAAACAAAGTTGTACTCAGTGATTAAGTGAATGATTTATTTTCAAAACGTTTCAACAAATGAAAAGTATGCCATATATTTGTATGCAGGACCCCTGAATCAATGCTTTTTATAAACTTTTTTTTTTTTTGGTGCAGAAAAAATATTTTTTTCCTTCCACAGCATTTCTGTATAGCTAGATCCCGCTTTCCATCAACTCCGATTTACATCAGACAAAAACTTCCCCTCAGAATGATACTGCCTCACATACATGTTCGCCTTAACCAGGTGGTCAGTTAAGGGATATTGCAATATCTCTGTAGGTTTGCCTTTGTGCTACATTCTTTTAATTTTTAATTGATATTTTGAAGAGTGGCCAGTGAGACATGCAAACCCTGTGTTATTGTTTTATCGCCAAATCCTTATTGAAAGCTTGTGAACTACTTTGTGTTGGCCTATAACCTAAAGTTATGATTTAAAAAATTAAGTTTGCATTTGAAACATGATAAAAAGTGATAAAGTTCAAGATGCATTTATACTTTTCTAAGGAACTGTCTCTTCTGGCTATGTGAAGTTTTTCATTTTTGTAATAGGGTACAATTTCACAGAAGCATCAAAACTGTAAATGTTCCAGCAATGCAGGAACAAATATTAGTTTATTAATCATGGAATCACATAAAATAACAAAGTCCTGGCAAATAATAAAAGATGCTGTTAAAATATCCTAAAAACATATTTCTGTGATTTGTCTCTTTTTTTGTGTTACAACATACAATGCCAACCTATTTATGCTCTTATTGCTACAGTGAATGAGTATTTGCATTCCCTGGGTTAATGATCAGGAGTGGAAAATGCTGCGTTTCCATATGCAGACATATGACTGAAGCATCATGTGACAAAATCCTCATGTCCCTATTCTCTGTAGGAACAAGCCAAACAGATACAGACAAAAAAGACTTTTCATACAAACTGTAGGTTCCCAAAAAATAAATATGTGCAATTTGTACTACATTTCTACAACAAATTTTAGTTATTGGCTAAGTAAAATAGTTTTTAAACTTTACACAGCAGCACTATTAGTAGAGATCTTTCACCTTTCTACAAATGTCTTGACCTGCAGTTACACATCGTGTGTAGTGTTTTTTTAATCATCAGAAAGACATTAAACAAAATTATGTCACAGTTCAAAGATCTCATCTTCCCTTTCTTTCAGCTTCTTGGTGAGCTTAGTGGTAGTGAGGGGGACTGCCCCAAGTTGGGCTTGCTGCTGAAATCTTGATGATGAAATAACACTCTGTGACCTTGTTAATGGTCGCCAGTCTGAAGTTGTGCTTGAGCAAGCTGCTTCTAGGGCTGCCACACTGTAAAAAAAAAAGAAAAAGAAACAGATGAAAGGAAAAGCTGAAATTAATCAATAACATTTACTTTGGAAAAGACTTTATAAATATTCTCAAAGTCAAACTGTTGTTTAAAGTATCTGGTAATGCACAATACCAGATACCACACACATATGCAGCCATTACAACATCATCTTAGCCAACATACATAATTAACATCTGCTAATTTATGGTTAATGTAAAAGTGCAGCTGCAAAGTTCAATATTGACAAAATAAGTGGGAGTTCTAAGGTATGTGAATGGAAATGTGCCTTTTTGATGAGATTACCATTAAAATAAAATTTGTTTTCAGTAAATGGTGACACTTTAAAACAGTTATGGTATAAAAACGTGGTAACCAAAAGTACCGTTTCTCTGCATCTTCGCATCCTCTGGCTGCAGCCTCCTTAGACTGGCTGATGAAGTTATCCAGTCTTTTAAAAAAATCTCCAGGAGTAAGGTCTGATGCAGGTTTTCTATAATCCTCTGTATCACAGTTTGTCTTTCCTTCTTTATGGTCTTCCTCAGACGAATCTACTCCATTGATGTGGTCATTCAAGTCTGACAGGACTGGGATTGACAAGGATTTCTTCAGGAATATTGAGTCGGTGGTGTACAGTCTGTTTGCTCTTTTGATTAGCTCGACCTGGAAAATATATTTTCTTTGTCAGGCTTGAAGATATTTATCACATTTAATCAAAGCTTACAGGTGCATCTCAATAGATTAGAATATTAATTTATTTCAGTAATTCAGTTCAAACTGTGAAATTCATATAATTGTGATTACATATAAATAAGATATGTCAAATGTTTATGTTCAATCATTCAAATAATACAAATTCAAAAATCTTTTTCTCAGAAAAAATAATATCCATATTTTATCCAGCATATGCACTTAAGACCAGTTTTTTTGTTTTGTTTTTTTTTTTTAACAAAAGCTTTTGCTTATTAGCATTATTGGGTCTCTACATTACTCCATATATTCTAAATAATGTTTAAGTCAGTTTGAGTTTGCTGGAGAATCGGTAATACTATGTCTATTAAACAAACTATTATTACTCTTGACAGGGTAGACAGGTTCCAAGCCATGCTGGAAAACGTAGTCAACACATCCATAAAGTTTGTTTGTTTTAGAAAAACATAACTTTACAACGGTATTTTGTTAGGTAATGAAATGCACCTGTACAGGTTTCTAAAGTGCTGGGTGGTTAATTGTGTTTTCCAAAATACAGAAGGCAGACAGTCATTTCAACGTTTCATCCTTGTTTTAACAGTACATAATACTTACAGTCACGCCATACTTTAAAGCCAGACCCTGAAGTGTCTCCCCTGGTTTAACTGTGTGTTCAATGACTTTCTGGCGAACCGGAGAAAGCGAAGAGCGAGTTAAGCTGCTATAAGATCTTGTTCTGCTTCCGCGATGCAGGCCGCCTCCCCCGGATGGCAACGACGTTCGCTCCCCGGACATATTCCAGAAACATTTGGGTTGGTAGCAGCCAGAATGGAGGTAGAATACAGTTCCCAGTGAACTTTACATTTGGTAATCTCATAAGAGGGCAGGTTTCTTTCAACTAGAATGTATGCTCAAATGTTAAACTGGCAGTTTAATAAACCAGGCAAGCTAAGTTGTCAACTTAATCTACTTTAAGCCGTGTTTCTGTTTTGTAAAACCTGTTACGATATCAAAGAACAAAAGTTGGTAAATCTACCTAGCAACCATATATAATTTCTATTAAAACATTAGTTAAATGCAAACCTTACCTGCCTATATAACATTTGAAAAGTTGCTCTGAACCCGCAAGAAATAATATTTTTTTCTGTTTCACGCACACAGCAGCTATGTGTTGCCATGGCTGCCGTGTTGAGTGATTGGTCACATGATTCGTCACAAACGCTGCATTCAAGTCAGTTGGAATAAGTCGCTATGTTTTGAGTTCGTATACGCATTGATTAAAAATAACCACACATCTAATGCTAATAGTTAAAGCAGGTACTGAATACTATTTGTGTTTCTATTTCTTAACTGTTTATTTTGATTTAATATAGTAATGTTTTGTAATTAAACGTTACTCAAATGTTAGTAGACGTTTCCCCATTTGACAGTTTTTTACGAACGCATCACGGCTATCGGAAGTAGCTTGTTAGCTAATCTGTTTTGAAACCTGTTTTTAGATTACTGCTCTATTTATAATGTCGTTTAAAAGAGAAGGAGATGATAAAAGTCAGCTCAATATTCTGAAGGTAACAGCTCATTTAACACAATTTCCTTTGTGGTAAGAATATAATGCAACTGACGTTAAATGTTAAAGTTAGCATCCTTTTACTAACCACAGTGTATCGGTTGTATGACGAGCAGTTTAAAATATTTGTTGATATCCAAATTTATTAAATTTATTAACAGAAACGTCGTGTGGCAGACCTTTTGTCTAATTTTATTCCGGAAGACGAAGCGGCTCTTATGAAAAATGGGAGGTAAGTTATGTCTTAAAACGCGGTTGTAACTGAATTCTAGTGGATTTAAATTGGTACAATAACAGCTGTTTGTTTGATTTGTAGATACACTTGTCTTGTATGCTTCTACCGTCCTGTGTTTGATACTGTAGACATGCTGACAGTCCACAGGCAAGGAAAGAAGCATCTAGAAGGTGAGGATTCCCAAACAAAAATTGACTTTTGGGAGCAATGATTTCATTCCTTTTCGAAAACAGGGTTGATATATATATATTTTATATGATTAGAATGTTAGCTTGTCAAGTTTTTATGCTGTGGGATAATAAAAATAATATAAATTTCATAAGGTTTTTAATTCCCATCGTTCAAAACCTTAGCTCAGTAAAATTGTGCAACATCCTGTATGTTAGGAACATTTTCATTTTGGAAAACCAGGACACCTTGGAGCGGGGGGCGGGGGGTGGTGAGCCACGCTATCTAACTTCAGGGCTGTCCGCACTGACTCGGCTCAGGGATTACGTCACACGCAGCGCCGTGCGCAGTGCCCTAGTGCCTGTAAATTTAATGGTCCAATGAAGGTAATTTAAAAAACAGGACATTTCTTCACTTTCTAAAAAAAAAACCGGGACGCCCCGGACAGGACGTAAAATACGGACATGTCCCGGGAAATACGGACGTTTGGTCACCCTACTGTATGTTTATGTTGTAAAAAGAAAATTTGCAGGCCTTTTTTTAATATCAATGGTTCTATTGGTACTTTAGATGAGCCAGTCAGCCATCAAGAAATGGATTCCTTTGACACCTAGAAATTTTGTCCATAAAGATTATAAACAGTCAGTATCAAGCTCTCACCAGGAACAAGTCCAACTTTAAAGGAACATTATGATTAAATAAACATTTAACTGAAACTCTATTACATTATTGATAAATGAAAAATTCCTTCATGTGGTATTTTGACAGTCAAGATACATTTTGATTTATTTAATCAGAAAACAGTTTATTAAAGCTAGTCTCAATCAGTAGCATTTTTTTTTTAATTTTAGTTATACTGATATGATTAGTAAATGTCAACGTTCTTGTAATTCATTATATTGATTTGTTAGAAAGCTGCATTCTTTTTTCCTGGTGCATTTTCAGGATTGAAAGCGTTCTACGGCAAGAAAGCAAAGCTGAAGAATGAAATATCGAAAAGACAACATGAAAACTATATCCAGTCTGAAGAAAGACAACAGGTTGGTGGTTTTCTCCATGTTCACTCTGTTCTGTGTTCACCACTCAGCCATAACATTTTACTGGTAACACTGTTTGGGTCCTCCTTTAACAGTCAGAGCCTCGTGGGGTTATCTGGGGAACCTTTGGTTAACAATTCTTTTGAATGCTCTTTAACAGTTTGTGGAGGATAAATAATCTTCCTGAATGCAACAATTTAAGTTTTCCTAAAAGAATAGAGCTGTAAAACTTAACTTTGAAACTTTGACATTTTTAAAGCATTTTTCTCAGTTTCACATGCTATTGTTGTTTTTGCATAACAAGCATACCTACTGTTGCTAAACAAAACATGCAACTATTAATTGTGTTACATTGTTAAAATAATCATAAGAATATGCAAAGCTTTTTATTTTTGTCATTTACTCCAGGCTTAGCAGTTAAACTCCAGGGAATTAGTTTTGAATATAATTACCGTGGTACATATGAAGATGTGTGGGAAATATGTAGGCAGTAGTCAAATTTACCAGAGGGCAAATGAATCGTCATCAAAAACAATATGAGCTCAACAAGCTGTCCTTGACTAACACTTTTAAATCATGTTGTTTTGTGTGAAATGTGCTACGTGATGTCTCCGGGAATGTCTTCTGACTCTGACAAATTGAACCCTGCCATACATTTTAAAGCAGTTTGGTGCCTGAATGTTGCATGCTAGCAGATTATTTACAAGAATGGTTGCTTCAGTGAGCTCATAGCAGCATTTGAGAGACTGTAATTTAATAAAGAGTTTTGTTGTGCTTTCAGGAACCCTCCAGTTCAGCCCCTTTACTGGCACAAACACGGAAGCTCACCCATCATGCTTTACTAAAGACTGTCCCCTATAACAGCTGCCACAGAAAAAACAGGTGTGTCTGTGTGATGTGCAGTCCCCTTTTATTTTATTCACACAATGAATAGCTCAATTTAAACTATAGCTTCTGTCATTCTTTCCAAGTACAAAACCTGAAAGAAAACCTATGAGTACTGGCTCAGGTGCCACTGGAAACATACACAGCAAATCTCCATCTGCATCCTGTAAAACTGAAGTTTCAGAAATATCAACAAGCAGCAATGATGACTCTAATGCAGGTAAAGTCTCTCACTGGAAATTAATGTGCTAATTTTGTTTCATTTCTGAAGTTATAAAAAATTTTTGATGATCAATCGTCATCAACATTAGTCAAAACAGAAGAGCTGGCTGCATTAACACAAGCTGCAGAACCTCTAACAGCACAGAGGAGAAGGGAAATGGAGAACTATCTCAAACTGAAAAGGTGAAAAATATTTTTTCTTATTTCCACTTATTGTTGGAGCAAAGTGATTGTAATTTATTTCATTGTGTCTTGTTTTGTTTTGTTTTTTAAGTGATGGGTGGGTGCAAGATCGTAACGGCCAGTGGGTCAAAGACGAGAATGTGGAGTTTGACTCAGATGAGGAAGAACCTTCACCGCTTGTTCCCTTATCTACAAGCTAGTGTCACAACAAAGAGCTGTGAGACGTCTCTTATTGTACCACAGTGGTACGCTTGAGCAACAATTCTGTTTTGAAGAACCAGAACTCCCGTCAGTGAGGACATTGTGAAACTAACTAAACAATTTTCTGGTCTTCCATCAGAGTGTGTTTCTTTTCTTTTCTGATTATTTAACATCCTTTTTTCACATCCACTGTAGTGGGCTGTTTAAGCAACTATGTTGTCTTTGTTTTCCTTTTGAACCTTTATGACTGCAGTGTCTTGCTTGACAAGTTGTTGCAACTCACCAGAACCGCCTGGATGTTAACAGACATGTTTTGTGGGCCGTAACCTGCTGGTATGAAATAAAGAAACAGGAAGAAAACACATTGTGCAAATGTTTGCACAAGGTAAATTCCAAATAACTTTTAATATTTCTGTTATGTTTCTTTAATACATATTACTCTCATCTACTTTTACTTTAGGTGTTTACAGCAATATACCAGGTATACATTCTAGGCTTCTTCCTAACAGGTATCAAGTCACATTAACTTTACAAGTCCACCCGTGCATTAAGAATATCAGTTCTGTTTAGCAGTTCTGTCACAGAACCTCCAAGCATTTTCATAGTTTAAAAACTACAGAATATGCAGCATTTTTCTGCTTCTGTTAAACTCTGTGGCTTTCCAAATACACAAAAGTTATTTCCACTTCACTTGCTGGAAGTTATTGAATAATAATACTATTACTTCTACTAGAATGACATTGAACAAGCACATGCATAAAGTCAAATGATTGTGAATTGGCTTAAAAAATGTCAGCTTGCTGGATCCAGACAGGAATCAACAATGGATAATTTGTTAAGAGTTCAGGAGCAAAATGATCAAATTTAATTGCTCAAAGAACTTTAAATCTACTTGGTTGTCATATTGTAAGTGTAATCTTTGTGCAAACACTCAGAAAGGTATGCAAAACCATTCTTGTATTTCACCCAGCCATTTTCATGTCATCAAAGTTTGAGATCCAAGCAGTAGACATTTCCTCTTTCACACTTTAGATGATTTTCTAAAAGTTAATTATCTAATACCTAACTATATTGTTTGCATGATTATTAGGGCTACATTTGATAATCTTAATGCATTTAATTATTTTTTTTTTTTCATTGGGGTCAATATGTCTTAGTTTGATTCACTGTTTGTTTTCTTCCCCAATGATTGTCTTTATTAAAACAAAAATGAACATTTATTAGGATCAGTAAAACTTTTACTTTAATAATTTCCAGAAATACTTTTATTGTTTTCTATGAGGATCATTCTACTCACAACAATATTGTGTCAAAATCATAACAAGCCAGATGTGGTGCCTAGTCTCAATTGTACAAAAACAAAAAAAAAAGAGAGAGTTTTAAGGAAATAAAAAAGTAGTTGGGAAAAGGATCTGAAGTGGTTGAAATCCTCATAGGTTAGCAGCTGCTTCTGTTTGTAGACGTCTGGGTTCACAAAAGTGCAGCTCTCTTAAAGTTGGTTCTTATATTTGGAACAAGGTAACTCAAGCTCTGCCGGCTAATTTCTGTTTTGCATCAGGGTCAAGAAAGGGAGGGCACAGGGTGTAAAAATAGCTCTGGTGTTTGAGAAAAGTCATTGGATCAGGGAAAAATGTAAATAATTAATTTGATGTGATTCATTTGTTCTTAAAATTCAGTAATATTTTGAAGTTATATAATTTTGCCATGAAATATGCAGAGAATGTGATCCTAAGAAACATTTTGTGACTCATATAAGTAGATCAGCCATTAGTTGACCATAATTTCCATATGTGCAACTGTATGTAGAAGAAACAACATTAAACTTGCCAGAGATGTAGAAAACAATAGTACAATAGATATTTTTATTGAAAATATTTACAGTTTCCCTCCCCACAAAAGATTTAGCATCACAAAAGTGAAAAAGTTTCCACGAATCAAATAATTTTCTGTGATGGTGATGTTGGTGATGAACAAATGAAATCACAAAAAAGACACAGCACATTTGATCACATCATTTTATAATGAATTCAGCAGTAAATGAAATGAAATGAAATGGTTAAGCATGGAGGTTGGACATGGTTCAGATTAATTTGGGATGATTCGTTCATCTCTTTCACACCCCTGATAGAGAGAGCTGTTACATCGCCGTCATCAGAGGTCTTTTCAGGCTCTGAAGGGCTCAAGTGTTTCTCCTGTTTGCTTCATCTCAGTCTCTGTTGGCGAACTGTAAAGCAAAGAGATCTTACAGTCACATTTTCACTCTGTTGTGGTTGCTTCAAAAAAAACGATTTTTTTCTAAATGGCAAATGCTGTTCTGATAAAAACTAATAAAAATCATTACTTCTATCATAGATTTTGTCTTCAATTCGTTAATTTGAATTCATTTTCCAGAATGAAATGAATATACAACAAGCAATATGGGAAGTATGATTGTTACATATTTTGTTAGTTCTTTTTTTGTTGTTTTTGTTTTTACATTTGCATAGCAAGAAGAACATATAAAAGCTGAAATATATACAAACATTTGTAAATGTCCCTTTACGAGTTCCATAACAACCAAAAACTTATGGATTTACTCTGTGGTTATTTGATCACTCCTATCAACAGAATTGCTACAGTTTAAGTAATTTGATTTTCTAGTATAGACTCAGCATTTACTTCTTTTAGGTTTACAATCAGGGACAGAAGCCTAAATGTTAGACTACTTTATTCATTGCAGAATCATTTTTGATGTGTTTGGAATTGTAATGCTAGTTGATTTTGCTACAGCTTTATTTGTCTGGTAGGTCAGAGGAGAGAAAATGAATTTAAACATTCAGGAAACACCAAAGCTCAAGCTACTATAAACTTCAAATGACAAAAAATACCAGTTTCATGTTCAAATTAGATGCTTGGAGGAGCTTTTCAAGCCTAAAGACTTAAAGTACAATAAGTTGAACAAGATGGTGCTTTAATCTGTTTCAATACCAGAGCTATTGGCTCATTGCTCAAGATGAATGGAATAAGAAATGACTTCAGTTCAATCAGCAGCTAGATGGCTGACGTTCTGAAAGGACAATCATAAATGATTTGGGGGTAGATAAACCTTAATCCAATAAAAATATCCATCCATTTTCTTTACACCCTTGTCCCTAGTGGGGTCGGGAGGTCCTGGTGCCTCTCCAGCTACGTTCTGGGCGAGAGGCGGGGTCACCCTGGACTGGTCGCCAGTCTGTCGCAGGGCAACACAGAGACAAACAGGACAAACAACCATGCACACACACACTCACACCTAGGGA
>CAEFZX010011493.1:0-46058 GCA_903066825.1 Alfaro cultratus | reverse complement strand
TAGATAGATAGATAGATAGATAGATAGATAGATAGATAGATAGATAGATAGATAGATAGATAGATAGATAGATAGATCTATCATACTATCCATACTATGGGTGAACCCTGGATCAGTAAGAAGTGGTTGACAATTCATGATGCTACATCAATGTAAGGCGAATTCAGTCCATTGTCTTGCATCTGAAATCAATGATATGAGCTTAAGAGAGCAGAGAGGGGAGGAAAAAGCCAAGCGGTTATTTCGGTAAACGTTCCCATCAGCAGTCATTTTGATTCAGCACTGACTGTGTGGTCTCTAATGGCTAATAGTTCCTCCCAGATGGAGTTTGACCTGGCAGCTACCCCTCCAAAAATGCCCTCCTTTAAAGTGACGAAGCTCTGGGTCTCAAAGGTAGACTTATCTTCTTGTTAAGATTGATTGAATGTAATTTTTTTACCTCATTCAAACCAGGGAGGAGTGTGATGGATAGCTCAGCCCCTCCGTCTCCCTGATGGTGATATTAGTCCAGATTAAGATAAATGGGCTCTCTCTACAGCACCATGCAAATGCCTGCTGCCGGTGCCATTTATCTAAGAATGTGAACTTGCAGCAACATAATACATTCTTTTCTTTTTCTGATCTAAAAAAAAATTACTATATATGGAAAAGGATATATATATTGTTTTAAAGGCTGACTTTACCACAAACATCCCCTTAACTTTAAGATAATGTGGTTTGTTCTGTTTTCTTAAGGGGTATCAGCACAAAGGGGGCTGAAACTGAGTGAAATTACATAAAATCCTTTCATTTCTATTCATTAAAACCTTTCCTTTTCCTTTCACCAATATCCATTACTTTATGTTGTTAAATCACATGAATTTCTGTTCTTGTTTTTGGCTGTAATGTTTTTGTACCCTTTTGTTATTAGCAGGGGAGTCTTCAGAAAGTTTTGTGAGGCTTAGAATGTTTGGGAACTGAAAACTAAAATGAGACAAAATATTCAGATTAATAATAATAATAATAATAATAATAATAATAATAATAATAATAATAATAATAATAATAATAATAATAATAATAATAATTTTATGTGTTATAAGAATATATAGGCAAGAAGCAAAAAAATGCAGAATTCATTTTTTTAAAATGAGAAAATCAGCTACAAAATCTTGAGTTTGAGGATTACTATCACATACTTTAGTAGTTTGATAAGTATCTAAATTAAAATAAGTGATTATCTTGTAGCCATTTCTCTCACATTTGCCAAAATAACAGCTAATCTTCCCCCAAGGCTGTTTCTCCTTTTTTTTTTTTGTCTTTCTTTCTTTGATGATCTGATATGGCTTAGCTGTCCTGGAACAATGAAAGCTTTGAAGGATGGTTTTCAGCCGTCAGTTCTTGACCCCAAGCTCTATGTTTGACCTTACATGAGTGGCCTAGTCAAAATAAAGACTTAGAATCTAAACACGATTCTGTGACATGACCTTAAGCCAAAACCCTCCAACATACCTGAAACCCAACAAAGAGTGGACTGAAATTTCTCTATACAGTAAAATGACATACTGTATACTGTATTAATTCAAATGGTTGAATTAATAATTCTCCAATTGAACCCAAATATATTCAAAATGACTCCATAATTAGAGAGCTGGCTGAACCTAGTGGTGTTTTTAAAATTTAAGTTAAAAATGTGCTTCTTAAACATGAATATCTGTGTGACATCTGTTTTAGTAATGGAGGATTTCAGGCATTAGAGGGAAGGGTTTTTATCCCTTGCATGAGCAACTATCCATGCGTATAGTGAAGAAGGCATTTAGTCAGTTCCCTCAGCAGGCTGCTTTAAGCTGCTATAATTGATGTTGATTAATCAAATCAGCTGAGCAGAGGGCAGAAGGATAACCTTATCAAAAGGGAGGTGAAACCTTCACGTTACAAAGCAGCCTAATGAATAAACAAAGACGACACTTTAACTATGGTAAACACTCTGTATGTGCAAAAGGAAATTAACTGCAACACTGGACTCTCCACACACGTCAGATCTGCCCACCTCAGCTCTTTTGTTCCTACTAAATGATGGATATTCAGTTTACCCTGGCTGTTCTTTTATGGCCACCATAAGGCTGACAGTTGGTGTTTTGAGTGAAATGTCTCTATGGATTTTCAAGAAATCTGGTTCCTGTCGGGACAAGACGTAAAGCCCCTGGTGAGTGTGAAAAAAATTCTGCTGCTGCATGAAAAAGGCCAACAGAGGTCAAAAGGAAACAAGGACTTTTTTTTTTTTTTTTTTTTCCCCCGCAACAGTTTTACAATGTTACACAAGATAGATTGTCAAAGTCGTGTTTGGGAAAGGTCACACAAAAGTAACTAACAAGAGGCTCTGAGCAGAGCAGATTTCTGCATACTTAACAAATTGTGTTGTCGACAGACTTGATTTGTGCTGCGCCTCACTCCCATTGGAGATGACTTTGCATGAAATACACCTCAGAAGATGAAGCTTTGCTTCTGTTATGACTGGATTTATATCACTTTATTGCTTTTTAATCAAAAAGTAAACAGTGGACTGTCTAAACCAAATACTTACACACAATATGTAAAACAGCATATAACCTATTTTCCCAACGTATGGAGACTAAATTTATTTGGGACATTTTAATGATTTGGGAAAGCCTGAATAGAAAACCAAGCACTGTTCCTTTTTAATCACAAGGTCCTAGGTTCAGTCCCAGTCATTATGTCCTCCCCATGTATCACATAGTTTGTGGAATTTTAGAAAATAGCTGCTTTTTAATTGTTTGTATAATTTTAGGGGGGTTGGGGGGTATTCACTTCACTTTTTGCAAGTATGATTAGATTTATTTGAAGCTCATTGTATTTTCACCATGCTGGAAATTAGGGAGAGTACACAGATGCCAGGAGGTTCCCTATAGATCTGGATGGAGCGCTCCTCTTCATTCAAGGTCGGGTTATCCTAATTAAGAGTTGCAATGATTCTGATCCAAGCCAGAAATTTGGCTTGGATCATGAGGTTATGAGAAACCTCAGTGATAACCCAAGTACAAGAAGGCAGTTACTTCCTGTCTAGTTGGAACAGACGGATCATTTGTGATGCATATCTGTAGTTCTCATTCTTGCAAGAATTGTTAAAGTGCTGTTTGAGTGAAAATCACATATCTCTGCTTGGTAACTAAGACTGACATTTAATTAGTGGAAACTCCTTTTTCCGCTGTAAATGAACTGCTGTTGTTAAGTTGGTTTGCTGGTAAACTGCTTATTCAGATGAGCAGCTGTTCTTGTTGTGGTTCTGCCTGATAATGACGTGAAGCAGTTTGTACCGTTACTTAGCAGACCATGGAATGATTTGGCTTTGTTTTTGTTTTGTGGCTCATCCACTTACATAGATTGAGTGACACTGAAAATGTAACTGCAAGTAAATCCAGAGCTTTGTACACATCTGACCCATGCAGCTATATTATATAGAAAAGTTCAATATTTCTGCATGCTACAGATCATGTTTTCTACCATGTGGTTCTTTAAACATAAACCTTTAACTTCACTCATTCTGCCCTTATGTTTTCCTACATACAGTGGACAGCAGGTATTCACATAGGGCATGCAATAACCTGGTGCAAATAGCTGAAATCCATAAATACTTGAGGCCCTCTAAAAACATTAATACTAGTCTATTTTAACAGTTCAAACACCAAATATAACTTATGCATTAATATGCACAATGGAAACTATCATCGATCTACTGTAGTAGCTAAGATCCTGTTGGGATGCAGCCAATCAGCGCCAAGGAAAATGAATGGAGCTCCTGGATTGGCTGCTTTGCAAATACCAGCCGGTAGCTCGTAGAGTAGCATTGCATTAACTTTCTAAGCTGGGCTTTTAGATATGTTGTATGAAAAAACTCCATGAGTAGGAATTTTCTGCAGATAATTCAGAACCACATTCCACAGAAATTCCATAAATAGGTAAATCTGCAAACACTGAACAGCAAATAGGGAGGGGTCTCTGTCCCACTCTCTGCAAACTCTTCCTGCATAATAAGGCTTCTGCTTTGTCCTTCCCTACCTGACAGCACAATATTTTTCACCGCTTAGTCTGAGCACTACAAAAGGTATAAATAAAGGTAAAAATAGAAAACATTCAGGACTGAAAACAACCGCTGGCATGGCATGTGATCATATGCAGGCTATAAATGTTTAGCCCTCTGCAGCTGTGTCTCCTCATCATGTTGGGATGCTTCAATTCTGTACAGGTTGTTCTGACCCGAGTGCTTTAAATGCAGTAATTAAGAGGGAAAAAAACCTAGATTCCTTTCCATTTTACTCATCACTAGCCTGTTCATTGTTTTGTTATCTAGTGAAGCTTAATCATGCAACACTGTCATGGTGGTGCGTCTGATTTCAGAGGCTCCACCTGTTCCCCCTGCCCGCCAGACCGCTGACCTTGACCTAGCCTCTAGGCCAAAATCCACTTTCATTAATCTCATTCACTTTTCCTGCTTAGCTGGGTCCTTGGGGAAAGTAAGAGTGCTCACTCCAATCTTTCACACATCACCAACAAGTGTCTATACATTCATTTTATTTATTCTTATTCAGTAGGGTTTTTTTTTTTTTTTTGGCCAACAAGACAATCAATTTGTGTTTTAAGCCTTATTGATTAGTTCTATGGAATTGGTTTACTGACACACTAATGTAATATTAACAATAGAGTTAAAACATCAATTGGCCTGTTGATGGTCTGTTTGCTGTGAGCATTTCCATGTAGATTGGCTAACTGAGACCTGATCATGATGGTTTTTAATGAAAAGAGTAAACATTTAGTTTGACGCTTTCCAAACCTGACCAAATGAGCCAGGTTGTATGTGAATGCCAGGTCTGAACAGGGCGTTCAAACTGAACATTAGCATTATTATTATGAGCATGTAAGCATTTAACTTCTAACACAGCTGCATTAAATAGTCCTAAAGGACATTCCAAACAGAAAACGTTAGCTTCATTTTTATTATACTACTAAAAGATGAAGACCATTTTCTTCCCTAAAACATTTGCATTTCCAGTCAGTAAGCATATAATTAGCCGAAAACTCATTTTTAAACTGCTACCCATCTGCAAACATTTCAGTCTGTCATCTAACGAGAAGCCCCCTTTTTTCCCCTCGAGAGCCATAAATTTTCAAGCTTTCTCTTTGGATTGTAAAATGGTTTAATTAGCGTGAGCCACAGGAGCCCTAAGAGCAGAGGGCAATGTAATGTTTCAGTAGAGGTGAAAGCATAAAAAGGATCACATTACAGTTGTGGCATTTTCATACATTCAAAAATCAACAATGCAAAAAGTTTTAATTGTGTAAAATTCTAAAAATTTACTCATGATTGAGGAAAGAAAAAGAGAGAACTTCTGTTACTTTCTGCAGTAGTGTGTATAAGTGTTTTATGCCCTTGTACATTTTCTCATGTTTCAACCACACACTTTAACATATTTTACTGGGATTAGATTGTATGTGGTAAATAGTATGTAGTTTATACCCAGGAATTTAAGGTAAAAGATACATGATATTCAGATTGTTTATGAATAAAAATCTGAAAAGTGCAGCATAGCTTTAAGGTCACATGATAAATTTGCGTGTTCTCAAATGTCAGAGTTAAGTGATAGATAGGTTAGACAACAATATCACAAATTTAAACATCCGACTGTCATCCGACAAAGGAAACAACTGCAAATCTACCAAGACATGGTCATCCCTACAGTAAGCCACCATCATGGTGAAACATGTTGGTGGCTTACTGTATAGGGAAGCTTTTTTTCAGTATTGAAAGGAAACTAGTTAGAGGCAATGGGGCAATGGAGGGAGGGCAATCCTGAAACACAATCTGCCAGAGGCTGTAGAGTCTTGAGATCCGGACCCCCATGGATGTGTTCAAACATTTTATTTTCATCTGACCAATCTAAAAGTACTACAGCCATTTAAATTATTTATTAACCTGAAACTTCACAAGGTTGCAATAGGATAAATAGATGAAGATAATCCAGGAAGTTTAACTACATGTTAAAGCTCATAGCAGCAACCAAACCTGGCTGCTATGTTTGAACATTTTTGCCCAACCTCTTTCCTGTCCTTAAAGTGGTCTAGGTGACTCAATCAGTGATGCACTTTGACACTTGATACTACGCTACCCTGCAGAGTGTTGCAGAATTGAAGCTGCCAATCAAGAGGCAAGAGCCCAAAGCTAATCAATCCAAGCAGACCATGATATGATTTTTTTTCTTTCCATCTCAGGGCTTCAGCAGACTGACAGCCTGTTGGATGCTTGACTTCACTCACTTCCTGCAGCCTTTGTAAATCACAGCCCTGCTATAACACATGTAAATGCCTCTTGCAGGCTTGCTTAAAAAAGACCACCTTATTTCAGCTGCCAAGTTAGCATAAAGATGAAATGTAATGACATGTATGGATTGTTATTAACCTAACAACAGTGTGTTTGGCTGAGACAGCAAGAGGCTGTTGCTTGCTGAAGAAAATTGGTTCAGTTTTATGCGGCGCTGACTCTGGCATGCATGTTAATTCTAGTTCAGAAATGTTTAGAAGCAGATCAAAGTTTCACTGACAGCATGAAAAGTCTCCATCACATTCTGTTGAGCCTTCTGGTTGAAGTTATGCCCAAAAAGAACTGGGGAATAACATGGGGAGTGGTTTACATAAAAATTGTGAAATTCAAAGAAGTCAAAGGGAAAAGTTCTGTTTGAATTCCAGCTTTGAAAAAATGGTTTAAACTTTAACTTGATTCACAGAAAAAAGCTCATTTTGAATCTCAGTTCTTTCAATTGACTGGCAGTGAACTCAGTTTGAAAAGAAATGCATATAAAACAAATTATTTTAAAGACTAAACAGATGTTATTGTTCTATCACAGGACAATTAGCAGTTATTGCTGCCCCTAACAGTTTTTGTACAATAAAAGTAATTTCTATTTATACATCACTTTTTTAAAATTCTTTGGAAAACCTAGTCATTTATTAGTAGTAGGAGACTTAATTTTTTCTACAAGTTTAAATAAAAGACACTTTCAACTTTCATCCCATTCAGCTAAGATTGATGTGTGTGTGTTAAAACTTTAATTATCACTCTGAATGTTTGGTTAAAGTTGAAGTGAAAGGCTGTTTTGTTAAAGCAATTTTTTGAGTGAGTTAATCTTTAATGAAGATTAACTCACTGTACTGTAGATAAAATAAATTTACAAAGCCAACTGCTTGAGAATTTCTGTAAAAACTGGCACTTTGGAGTCACAAAGTCTCCATGAGAATCACTATATGTCAATATATAAAGATTTAAAGATTGGACTTCTGTGATTTTTGTTCAGTGACATTATGCTGGATGGGCTGCACAGTGGAGTAGTTGGCAGGAATGTACAGAGCTCTCTGGTCGCTCCAGCTTCCCCCCACCGGTCAAAAATATGTCTTAGGTTAACTGGTTTCTATGGCCCTTAGACATGAAGGGTAAATGGTTATCTGTCCAGGATGTACCCCACTAATTGCCCAATGGAGATAGGGACCTCAACTGAACACCTGAATGCTCTTGATAGCACTGATAAATGCTGATGCACCTTAAATTCTAATGTAATTTAATTAAGTATCAGTTAAAGTAAACTTAGATGTCTTGTACAGACGCTTTTTCTGGGCATCTGTTTACTCTGCTGTCTGTTTGTTCTACAGGTCTCAGGTGAGATGATTACTTAAGAAATCTAAGGAGATTATGCAAATTTCAAGAAGTGGCTTTTATTAGCTCAGTTCATGTTCTTGCATAAACAATAAACCAAGACCCATCCTGATCTCTTGACAAATCTGATGCTTGAATAGCCAGATCTAAAGCATCCAATTTATGGACCGTTTATGCAGCCCACTACAACCCTGGCTTAACTTTAATTCGCCATCCCAACAAGCATCTCAGCTAAGCAATCACTATTTTTTTTTCAATCTCTGAATTTTTTGAAGTGTTTAAACAATCAGAAATGTGTTTAGAGATTATGCTGGGTTTATAGAAAAAACTCACTCATTGCATCCTGTTTTAATGCTTTGGTGGAGTTCATGCAGACTAATTGTCTCCTGGTTGCATATTCATAATTACCACACAGATCAAGCTTCTCATTTAACTCCAGGCTACTGTGAGCAGAACATATACAACCCCAGTCCCACCACAGGAACGCTCCTCAGTCACTATAAATCCTTTGAAGATACTCCAGAATCTAAATTAGGGACCGAGAAAATGCTCTCCCCCATTAAAAGCCTTTATATGGGTGGTACTGGCTTGTAGTTCAGGGGTGTGGAATTAACCAGATACAGAGGATATGAAGTCATCCATCTGTCAGGCTTCAAGTATTTCAGGCTCAGCGGTTTGGAACAATTGCCATCTCATGCCAACTATTGTCAGCAGTAGGGTATAGCACTTATAGAGGACAAGGAAAGGATTCCTGCAACAAATATCACTTAGGTTTTTTCTTCTGTGGTACAAAAATCTTTCCACAGCTTTCTCAATAAAATGTGGCTTGAATTTGATATCACCTGCCAACTCTCTTCTCAATTTCTTAAGCACTTCAGAGGAATAAACAATTTTCTGTATTAGAAAGGTTGGTGCAAATTACAGCTTTCCATTTAACACAAAATGACACACATCATTAGGTACATTCTAATTTCATCTCTGTTCAGTGCCAAAGTATTCAGTTAAAGTTTGATCAGGCTGCAGGCCAGAGCAGTTGTTTGCACTGCTGCAGCGCAACAACCAAGTCCTGGATTGAAATTCCAGTTGCTACCTTCCTTTGTGAAGTTTCTATGTTCTTTCCTCACAGGCATGATGAATAATTACCAGGTTTTTTTTTGAGAGCATGCTTCCAAGGCAGCATGTCTTAACCAATGAGAAATATGGAAATCCTAAATTATCTGTACATGTAATCTCACACAAGACATGCACAGAGTATCCAGAGGGAACTCATATATGCAACATGCAAATCCCATGCACAAAAAAACACGACTGTGAATCGAACCTTGGGGCAACAGCGATAACAACAGCTCTATTGTGCAGTTTGAAGTGTTGATTTGTTCTTGTGTGAAGCAGAAAGCATAAGATAAGATGAGATAAGATAAGATAAGATAAGATGGAAAGTTGCAGAACAAACAAGGACACATTAGTAGCACTAGACAAGTCCTTTTCATGTTCAGCTTTGATTACTTATTTTTCATATGAATGAGGGCACATCTTTAAAAGTCGTTCCATGTAGTCAAAGTAATGTTCCTTCTAACGGGAAAGTTTCCCCCTTTTTTTAAAGAAACTTTAGAATTAATTAAAAGACACATCAGGAGATGCCAGGGGATTTACTTCAAGGCTCAGGAAAGCAGATCTTTTACTGGTGAGGCATCTCTCCATGAGGGCAAGCCTGTGTTCATAATTCCATTTTTCATCAAAGCGTGTTTTAATCTCGACATTCTCAGTATGCTGCAGAACCATCTTTATGGAAAATCCTCTGTCCTTATCATTTATTTTATTCTCCTTTGGTCCCGCTCAGGCAATTTTTGGCTTGAAATAAAATAATCGATTTTTCTCAGCCGTTTGAAAGACAAGGCTTCTTACTGTGCATAATTATTTTTTTCAAACACACATAATTTTGTTATTTGCCAGTTGAAATATTATGCATTTTGAGTAGCTGTGTGCTACATTTAAAAATAAAAGGGACAGGTAATTCCAGAGGAGATCACAAAACCTTTTGTTCGGGCTTGCATGACCTAAACAAAGCAGGGGACAGCCTTGCCAGGAAATTATGCAAGGAACATTCAGCTTGTGGTCACTCCTAATGCCATCTTCCTTTGAAGTCAAAGCCTCTGTGGCTTGTGAAGCTGCTTCCTCAGGCCAAAGCTGTGAGCCCGGCTATGTGTGTGTGTGTCAGCCAGGAAATTACGTCAGCCTGACAATAAGGACATACAGAAAACCTCAGAGGACACCTGTAAATGAAAACAGGTCAGTAGCCGTTACATGCTTTGTTTTTTTGCTCCCCAGATTATATTGACCAAGAAAACAGGGTGATATTTAATAGGTGTTTTGTTTGCCAGTTCTGATATGTTCTTGAAGTCTTGAATAGAGCAGACAAAACAGAGTGAATATTTAAATGTCATATTATGTGAATGTTATAAGCTCTCGTGTATTACATTATTTATCCCATCCTCTTATAGGAAACTTTGCACAAATCTTTTCAACAAAGTCCAAAAGGTCTCATCCATCCATGCTTATCAGGTTGAGGGAGGTAAAGAGTCTAGGAGGAAACCCCAAACATCCCCCTCCGCAGTGACATTCCTAATTTAAAAGTGGGGGATCCCAAGACTTTTCCAGGACTGAACAGATACCAAGTCCTTCCAGTAAGTCCTGGACCTGTTCCAGTATCTCTTCTGAGTGAGATTTTCCCAGAGAGTAATGCATCCTAATTAATAGCCTAAACCATCTCAGCTGACTCTGTGATGCTGTACCTGACCACCACAGGAGGCTAAGGCACTGTGTCTCTCAGAGCAGCACCCAGCCCCTCTACGGGAGAAGGTAATGTCAGACACATGAATGTAATGGCTTGTTCTTCTGTCATAGTTTATATGTCTGCACCATAAGATGTGGACTGGAATTTGGACAGATTGTTAAATCAAGATTATTGCTTTGGGTGAACCTTTTCATGGAGCCAGCAGAGTGGCATTACTATAATCAAGCCCCCTGTTCTCCCACTGCATCCTAACAAGACATCATAAGACTTGAAATCCTCAGTTTAAGTCAGAGACTAACCTTTAATAATTGAGCCATAATTTTCTGGTTAAGAACCATGGACTTGAAGGAACTGACTTTCATTACAGGAGGAAGAAATTTCTTATTCAGCCATTGACCGTATAAATGATCAGATGGACAAATTAAACTAACTTTTTCTATTTTTTTCATAGCAATGACCCAGAAGAAAGGATGTAGGAGAGTCCAGGGGGAAACTTGAACTATGCTTTGGTCGGACCACTACTTTAGAATTTGTTGCAATCGATTTGTCCAGGTTTCTGCTTCTCTGTCACAGCTGCTTTACATTAACTAATCATTGTGCCTGTCTTTTGTTAGTCATTATCATCCCAGGTTATTTAGGCTTCTTGGTTTTCTATTGATATTTATTATTTTCTGTTAATCTCTACACTATTTTAGTAATTTCAACAATTGACTACTTGTGTCCAGTTTATTTAAAAGTAGTAAGCGAAGTACATGTTCACCAACAACCATCCTTTGTGTTTTTTTATTTTAATTGCATAGGAGGTCCCTCTTCTATCATCTACCTGTTATTCACAGCAAAGTCTTGGCTTGGTCATGCTTTTTCACTTTCCTTTTCTTTAGAATCCCATATGATTTTTGTTGATGGTCTTTCAGTTGTCATCTTGGTGAATTTATTTATTTATTTTATTTCCGTATGTGATGCTTCTCGGGTGGTAAACCTGTCAGCCAGTATGTCGAAGGTTTGGGGAGTTTAAGGTGCCACTTTTACTATCAGCTATCAAACACATTTTATATTCACACATTCTTCTGTCAGACATAGATGAAAAGAAAAAGACAAGCTAAGGTGACATCAGTTCCCATTTTTGAGCATCTCATGGTGTTCTTTAATGTCTGGTACTTTTGGGGACCATAAACTATGGGAAGTGGTTGATATGAAATGCCTGTTTCCCAAAGGCAGCAGCAGATCCCATCAGCTTCATGGGGTGAGTTTGACTACTAACATAAAAAAAAAACTTTTTGAAGAACATAGTGACTTTACACGAATTAAGCTTTACACTAACAGCAGAAAATAAAAATTTTTTGACTGGTATTAGTGTGTACAGATGTGTAAAAATATAACTGAGACCAAATTGAGGTTTTGCTCTTCTTTTTGTACAAGCTAGCTTTTACATGAAGTTAGAAAAATGGCATTATAAAACTTATGAAAAAACGCCTTAATGTTACAAAATGGTTGTAATCGGTTTGTGATTCTTGTTTGAGCAAAGTAGATTATTTTGCTAGTACATGTATTCAGTAGTCTTTATTCTGAGAATTACAAGCGTGCTACTTTAATTTGATGATTAGTCAACAAAAAGATTCCCAGTGGTTTTTGAAACATTGCATGAACGCATAGGTATTTACAGTATTAGCACTTGTTGTATGAATTAAGGTCAATGCACAAATGTTGCAGCTCTCAAGCAGATTGCAGTTGCAACAAATTGTGGTATGCTACATACAACCAAAATCAAGGATCAGTCATCTGTATGCACTGCTTTGTGTGTCTCTTCATGACAAAATAGGGATGTCTAAGTTTGAGGCCATGACACCTAATTAGATAAAAGGTGAACTACTACCGCAAGGTCAAGGCTTAGTTTCTTCAAATTTAGGGTTCTTGATCATAAGGGACGGTGCAACAAACCGAGGGGATGGATTGATGGATTGCTTCCTCATCTGCAGTAATACAGGTATTGCTTTGGTCTGTTGTGGTGAAGAAAGGGGTGATCAAAAAAGCAAAGCTCTTGTTTACATCCCAATCCTACCAAAGGTCATGAGATAATTTGCAAGAGCAAAAGAACAGGATCCGGGATACAAGCTAGTTCAATACCGCTGCCTCTCAGCGTACAATGTCCAAAACTATGCACCAGTTTGCAAACCAGACTTTTTTTGTTCTTGCAAGATCTGGCATGGCATGTGTATTTCTAACCTGAACACATTATAGCAACATATTTACAGTCTAAAGTTTTAAACAGTAGCCTGGAAGACATTCAACAGAAACAAGGATTGTATTTTAGCAAACATGAATAACCAAAACTGATTATTTCTTGAGATATTTATTCCCAAAATTTGACAGTGAAGTCCAAATGTCATTAAGCAGATATGACAAGCAGCACACCTAATATTTAGATATCATCCAGAGCTGTCTCCTGGGAGCAAAAACCAATATTCCAAGCCTTACTAAAGAGTAAAAAGTAGATATGATTGTATTTCCCTTCAGACAACGACACCTACAACAAGAAACAGTAGCACAAGCAGAAACCTACAATCTTTGCATCTATTTAAGGTGGAATTTTCTGGAAGAGAACTTTGTAAACCAGCCCCAAAAGGCCGTGACTCAGAATTCCTCGACTCTTAATAAGAACACAAGAAATCAATGAGACATTTTGCTGTGAACTGCAGATGAACTTGCTCTTGTTTATGGATTTTAATTAGGACCACACAGTCTCATGAATTTATGTAAAGCTCCCATCCGCTGTTGTGGGAATTAGACCTGTGATGCTCGCTATGGAAGAGGTCCTCGCTCTCCTGCCATAGCACTGCGCAGAGTTTCCCCCCCTGCACTGCGTCTCATCTTTAAGTCCCTTTTCAGAAACACTGCAGGCTTTTTTCCCCTTCACTGGATGTTACCGTGAATGACACAAGAAACTCATCTCTGATTCCTCCCCCCTGCTACACTGAGACACGTCAGACAAGGAAGCTGACAAGATGTAAAATCCAAACTCTGAGATGCAAGTTGGCCCATTTGAATAATGCGCTCAGACGAGAACAGATTCTTTTCTGGACTCTTTGATGTGTTTGCTGCGAAAAGATGACTTCTGACAGCATCAGATTAAATCCCCCAGACTGGCAAAAAGTAGCAAGAATACAGAGAGGGGAACAAAGAAATGAAAAAATGACATTGCTGTAGTTGTAATCACACTCGACCAAAGACCTAAACCACAACACTGGCAGCAAATGATGTATCAGCCACAGTGGGATGTTTAATTTGGCACACTCTGAGAAAATCGTGTGTCACTCTATGGGATTTGGAATTAGTTTAGAGGGCTGTTTGTTGGCTTCTTTACAGAGTTGACGTGTCTTCTTACACAAACTAATATCTGTGAGTTGATATCAACAAAAAAGGAAAAAACTAAATAAAATCAATTCAAGCAGAGGTAACAGGGAGATAAACTACTGTGGTCTTCAATTTGGAGCCTGTTTAAACAGATTATCCAAACTCCAACCCTTTTTCCTGTCATCTCTCATAACGCGGTGCCCTTTTAAAATTCAAATGATGCTCCAGGATGCTTAGATTAGCATCTTGAAATATTCATGGGAAGTTTCTGAACTTGCATTGTGCACCTGAGAGGGGGTGAACAGGTAGCGTATCAAAACAAGCTGTTTATTAATTTTTCATACGCACTTGGGAGCAGATGAGCACATTTTCCTGTATTTCAAGCGACCGTGTTTTTCCTTCACTGTGAAGTTTACAGTTAAACTGTGCCTTGTTTGTTTTTGTTTTTTTTGTAATCTTAAAATAAAACGGTCCTGGACTAAGAACCGCTTTGATTGAATGCCTCACAAAGGCTTTGAAACCTGAACTGTTGGATTTACCTTCTGCCTCTACCCAGTTGGCCCAATGCAGGAGACAAGCATGCTGAGCAACCCGAGGCTCTTTGGAGGGAAATTGAAATTTTCTGCAGGGTGAGAAGGAAGGGAGTCTTTCAAGGGCCTGGTTCGCACCTCCCTTTTGTCCCAGCATGGCAGTTTTTTAATAAGGGGGCAGACTCTGTCGGTACCAAGCTCTCCTTCCAACAAGTACAGCTGGAGGTTTGTAAAACATGACAAAGAACACCAGCATTGCTAAGGGATCTCACAAGTTTCATAAAACAGTAGGAGAGCTGCAGTTGGGATTGCATGCAAAAATGTTTGAGCCTGTTTGATGTGTTCTTAGCAGTATTCTTCAGCTGACACCAAGTGGTCGCCTCTTCACAGTGATTTAATTTTTATTATGCGGGTAGTTGATTGTCTCTGTTTTTCAGGGAGGTTTTGACACGCTTCATTTTGATGACTTCAAAGCCGTTCTAAAGAGGGAGACATGAAACCCACATGGAGCAGATAGGAGATAGGAGGCTGGAGAACGGAAGACAAGAGTAAGGGAGAAGATTACTTGATTATTAAATGGTAAATATTAATAAATTTTTTAATAGTTACAGAACGTCATGGAGCTGAGGGGCCATCTAAGATAAGCTGTCAGCTGGCCCGGCTGTCATTATGTTGAGTAAAAAAAATGAAGTAAGAGGGAAAGCCATAAGCAGCAGATCATAGTGTTTCAAATATTATGTTACCATAGTTGCAGTAAAACTCATAAAAAGCAACTTCTGAGCCTTGATGTGATCAACTTAGAGTGATCAGTGAAAAATACTGATTTTTTAAAAATAAGAGTGGATTATTCCTCCTACATGAGTTCAGATAGAACTGTCAAACACATGGAGCCAAGTTAAATTATTAATATTGAGCAGGATGACATGCTCAGTGGTGCCCAGGCTCTGTAAAAAAACTACTGTGGACTCTCATTTATTTGCATTTCAGCATTACCGGATTCACCTATTCATATTTTTTTTTATTCTGTGAAACTTAAGGGAAAATTATTTGCAGAAAGTCAGTCAGACTATCTTTTTTGTACTGCATATCTAAAATAATAATAAAAAAAATATCTTGGGAAGTTGAAATACCCAGGCATAACGCTACTCGACATGCCATTGGCTGAAGCTTGAGGGCATCATTTATTTTCTTTGCCGTGGACTGGCTGTCCTTCAAGAGTAGAAATATGTTTTAGAGAATTGTAACTTGTTGATTTTAGCTATTTGCTGGCAGCTGTGGTTCCTAACCTCTCCAAATACCAGGCATCCACTGTATCTCCCATTCATCCTCTCGTGCCGCTGACATGCAAAATCAAGTCCTCTTTGAGTCTTCTCATCCACAGTTTGACTGAAACTGATAGTGGAGGTGCAGGTGTTTCCATACATGTCGAACAACTGCACCACTTCTTAAGAAATGTTGCAGTATAGGTTTGAATAGGAAGGCTAGAAAGTAGTAATGAAATCCTACTTATTAGTAAGATACCATCACGATTGCCTTCATGCTGAAGACTTTGAAATTTGCTACAATCTAGGGATGTTCAATGGCCTTGAGGGTCCTGGAAACTGCATAGAGTTTTTCGTCCACAGGGAAGGTGTGCTATTTCTGATAGTTAAACTTCAAAGAATGGCAGCTGTGCACAATATTCACATCCTGTAGGGACACGACTCATTTCAATTAACAATTTTTCAATGAAAGAAAAGCATCATTCTTTTAGGGGGCAACTAAATGAATATCATATTACTTACAAGTATCCTGCTGATATGCAAGGTCATTGATAAAGTAAAGAAATATTTGAAGTGGAGAAAAGAGAAATGTCTTGAAAATGCAAAAAAGCAATATGTATACAATGTTAAATTCACAAAATCTTACACCCTCATTAGTCACAATGTCTAAAATTATAACTGACACAGTGCTATAGAAGTAAAATGGTCTTCTTTTGATGATTTTTTCCCCGATGTCTGTCTCTTGTACAAGATTATGAATAAAGCAAAAAAAAGTTTAGCAGGAGTGACACCGAATGCGAATGCAGTTCCCACCTCCTCCGCAAAATCACAAAGGAAAACTGGAAAGAGAAACGGCAGCCTTGACGTCGCTGAGACAAGCTGCTGCCAGATGTGGTTCCAACTTGTTGCCTGCAGAAATGGAAAAATCCTCTTCACTCCAGAGATCATGAATGTGGGATGGAGGATTGGATTCAACGAGCAAATGTCATTCAGACTAAAAGGTAGAAATGCATGTCAAAAGGGAAGAAAAAGGATGGAAGCATCAATTTTTAAAGCCAGTGTTGATGTAGCATATTTCTTTGTATTTTCTTGCATTTGGTTTTGATGGATTTGCAGCCAATTCGCAGTTTCTAATCGCCTTTTTGCCACTCATACTTTTAACCACTGAGTATATTATTTAAGGATGCCGTTCAAATGGCACAGAATTCAAACATTACATTTAAATAGAAAATTAAAGCTGTTAAGATTTTGTATAGTACATACTAAACACCTAAAAAACTATGAAGTCTTGAAACCATTTAACCACATAAGGAAGAAATATTCTTGACTTATGATGGATCTCAAATGCGAACATTTCAAAACCAGAAAAAATCTGTTGGTGGGGGAGAACGTAAACTTGAAATTTAAAGGTATTTTATTTATCCCAATAAATAAAATACTTGAATTTATCCCAAAGAATAAACTCATCCAAGATGTTTGAAGGAGTTGTCACAGATGCTGATGGCTGTGAGCAGGAAGGGTCTGTCTGACGGTGGCGCAAGAAATCAAAATAACATGATCTTCTCTGTGCCTGCTTTGTCCAGATGACAGTGGATTGGTGCTTAAATAAAGTATTAGTTTACGGATGTGTGTACACCTGCATAAACCAGGTATTTAATAGTCCATATAAGATAATTTGCTTTTTTTTCTTACATTAAATACGATTAACAACACATTGAAGGTTTAACAGCTTTAAAGTCCAGCTAAAAACCTAAATATTTATCAGTGGTTTGGGTACATTTAAGATTTTATGTATTTATTTCTGTTTTAGTGTTTAGCTATTTAGATTTTCCCTTGATTGATTAGGTATTTTTTATACTCCCTAATTGGCACCTGGTAAATTAAGTATTGGGTTGCTGCAGTTTTGTAAATACTTATATTTAGCTTTTATTTTAAAGCTTTCACATCATATAACATATGACTTTGGGAAAGGATCTGACTGACATGAGTTTGAGATTATCATCAGTGTTTGCACTGAGGCAGCTTTTTTTGATACATCTCTTCTCCATATGAAAGATATCTCCCACAAAGGAAACAGTGGGTCTCCTGCAGTGATCTGATAAAACCAACTGTGTGCCTGTAGTGAACCTGTGCTTTCAAGCCGTTGGGTGACAAAAAGTAATAAAATAATAAGGCGAGAATGCTCCCTGAGGCGTACCATGCAGCAGAACACACATGTGGTGTCACTGCAGAGAAAGCAATCCATCAGCAAATTGAGATGCAGAACAGAAGCCTAATATACATAGACTGAATTGGTACACTTGATCAATGAGAGTGCACTGAGTGTGAGGAGGATGAGTAAATGTCAGAGATTTTTCTAAATGGTACTGTTTGTGAAATCACTGGATGGATTTTCTGCTGCATCAAGACATTTAATACAAAGAAAACAGCAATGAGTATAAATGTAATTCATTTTGATTTGACTGTTAACAGTAATGCTAACTTGGCTTACTTGCCAATTAAGAAAAATACATTTTCTTCTATACAATTACTGAAAACATTTTTTTCTTCTTGTGTGTTTTTAGTTAGTGTGTGACTTCCTTAAGCAAATTACTCTGGGTGCTTGAAATTCTTATTTTATTACCTCTCAGACTCCTCATCTGATTGCACACTTTATGATTCGTAAAAGCTTCTCCCTGAATGGTTAGCTCCTTGATAAAACTAAGTGGAGCAACACCAGCAGGTGACATGGAACCCCAAATCATCATTGTCAGTAGAAACTGCTCACCAAACCTCAGGAACATTTGTTTTTCTTCACTCGTTCTCTGATTTTGGCACCCAGATTTCCAATAAGTACCAAATATCTAACAGTCTATTCTTTTTTCTTAGGTAAGATCTTTTCTCCTTGTAGCTTATTTTGTGAATACATCTGTTTGTGATGGCTAGGAGAAAGTCAAAACCTTTTTAATCTCCCTACATTTTTTAATGGACTTTGCTTCACAATCCTGTCATGCCTGCGACTAACTTTCCACTCAATTTTTCCAATACAGCACTTTATAAGCAGTGGGATTTTCACTAGCTATCATAATCATCAAAACTGACAAAAATAAACACTCACACCTATTTTAGATTACACACAGTGGTGTATGGTATAGTTAAGTATGAGTGTGTCTCAGGTTAGTTTTTCAAAGTATTTAGTTAATCATAATAATTATTACAATGCACTTTATTTGCTAGTGCTAACTTTAACACATGCATTTTGAGCTGTGATTTGAAAGTAAAAAGTGAATCAATGTTATGGAAAGTTGGGAAGCTGAGTGACAAATTAGACACTGAATAGATTTTCTGCACTGAAACTCATCCTTAACCCTGTTGCTTCTCTCTTTGTTGATCCTTTCGTATGGTGTTTTTATCTGCCATGCTTCAGCTTAGTCTCATGCTGACACATCCACTTCATCCAGACTTGCTCTGGGAGTGAACCTGGATCATCTAATATTTTTCTCTGATTCCCTAAACTGGGAGCATGCTGACCGTTGTTTACTGCAAGTAGGAAAAACACAGACTACGTGGAAAATAATTAACCCTGGTTTCCAAATGATTCTCAGGTAATGAGCGTGAGCAACTACAGGCCATTCTTTATTGTTCATCTTCATTTTCTTACATAAATTGGGCATCCGTCAATGTTGTTATTACACTTCAATAGATAGATATTCAATTTGTTTATTATTTTTTACTGTTTTATTACAATTAAATGCAAAACTAAGTAATGCTGTAAAAGAAAATAAAAGTATGTGTTAAAGATTGGGACTCCATGCATCTCTCACATGAGGTTGAGCTGCTGAAGTCACGGCTCCCTCTACAGTTTGTACAGTGGAAAAATATTCCATCCAGTGCAGGAAAACAATCAAACTGGCTGTGTTGAACAGTCGGGAGGACACAACGGGAGATCACGCACACTCACTTCTGGGATGTGTGTATGCAGCAACAGCGGGAACATTCTCTCCTCTCACTAGACGGACAATGAGAACTAATGGTTATTTTTTGGGGTCGAAGGGAGATGCTTTCCATTTTCTTGCAGACATTCGGGGGGAACAATGTTTCTTTCTTGGAATACTTGAGGAGTGACGGCAACTTTCCCCCTACTCGGACTTCACACTAATCAGAGGGCAAGACGCTGAGAGAGAGGGGGGGAGGAAGGAGAGAGAGAGAGAGAGAGAGAGAGAGAGAGAATAGAACAGGGCTTAACGATGCAAAGGGAGCAACATTCAGCTCAGTGTTTACGCACAGAACCACCTCGGAGTGTGGCGGCTGTGTAACCGAGAAGCAATGCTGTCTGCGGGGATGCGGTGCCCGCCGCGGTCCCTGCCCGCTGATGTTGCGGCTCGGTCGGGCTGCGCACGGAGCCTGTGGGCGGCTGTGATTGGACCGGACACGGACTGGGGCTGACTGATGTTTGTCAGTGCGAGCAATATGTTGAAAGGAGGAGATCAATAGGAGTTACCGGTGAGCTTGGAGATGGCAGTATCTCCGTATTGACGCGAGGAAGGAGGACAACAAGCACGAGGAATATGTTTTTGGATATAAACAGACTCCCCCCTTCGAAAATGTATTTTTTTTCTCCCATTGCTCGTTGACACAGACTGCTACAGATGGAAATATTTTTTTTCGTGTGTTGCCATTCCACTTAAGTTTTTTTTTTTCCTTGTAAAGACTGTCATGTACCTTCTAATATATTTTCATATAGCTAAAGTTGAAGGACTTTTTTTGTGAAATCTTCCGTTAACTTATTGAACATTGCAGAAAGATTTTAAAAGAGGGGGAAGAAAACTTTATTCCGTGGGCTATCTGCAATTTCCAAGAAATTCCAAGAATTTCCGAAATGCATTCAGTGATGCCATGAAACATGGCTTTTATGTGGGTTGCACATCTTCTTTTTTTACTCCCACTCCTCAGAGTGGGGAAAGCTTTCTCTGGAGTTTTTAACACCACAGACAGAGACCTTTTCACCGATGTCTCGCCACAGGTCAAGCTCGAGCGGTGGAAGCTCCACTCTGCCGACTCGCACCCCAACCTATATTTTAACCAGGCGGACGTGTTGCACTTGAGGCAAAGGTCCTCCACCACCCACAGTTACATCTTTAAAGTCATCCGGGCAGCTGTGCTCACCATGCTTTCCAATGCTCCCTCTTACATCCCCCATGCAAAACATGAGGAGTTTACAAGCAAGTGGAATGAGATCTATGGGAACAACTTGCCCCCTCTGGCTCTTTACTGCCTGCTGTGCCCTGAGGACTCGGCCGCCCTGCAGTTTCTTTTAAAGTTTATGGATAGGATGGCCAACTACCCAGACTGGAAAGTGACCAGTGCACCGAATGATGAGGTCCCCACAGCCCACTCTCTGACTGGGTTTGCAACTGCTTATGACTTTATTTACTCCTTCTTGGATGAAAGCAGGAGGGACACATACCTCAAGAAAATTCGCTCAGAGACAGAAGCACTGTATGAGCTCTCCAAATACAGAGCATGGGGGAAACAGTACCTCCAAAACCATCAAACCACTAATATCTTAGCCATCCTAACTGGTGCAATAGTGGTGGGTTCACATAACGACCCAGAGTCGATGATCTGGAAACAGGTGTCGGTGAACTACATGGAGAAAACCATGTTTCTCCTTAATCACATTGTGGATGGCTCTTTGGATGAGGGAGTCGCTTATGGAAGCTACACAGCCAAGTCCATAACGCAGTACGTCTTTTTAGCCCAACGCCATTTTAACATCGACAACATGCAGAACAACTGGCTGCGGGGTCACTTCTGGTTTTACTATGCCACTCTGCTGCCAGGCTTCCAGAGGACAGTCGGCATAGGAGACTCCAACTACAACTGGTTTTATGGACCGGAGAGTCAGCTGGCTTTCCTCGACACGTTCATCATGAAGAATGGAACAGGAAACTGGCTGGCTCAGCAGATTCGGAAGCACAGACCGAAGGATGGACCCATGGGGCAGTCGTCAGCCCAGCGCTGGGCTACGCTCCACACAGAGTACATCTGGTACAACTCACATCTCACACCACAACCTCCCCATGACTTTGGCAAAGCAAGGATGCATATTTTCTCTAACTGGGGGGTTGTTACCTACGGAGCCGGACTTCCTGCTGGCCAGAGTAATACTTTTGTTTCCTTTAAGTCTGGACGTCTGGGTGGCCGTGCAGTCTATGACATTGTTCATGACAAACCTTACTCCTGGGTAGATGGTTGGAACAGCTTTAACCCTGGCCACGAACACCCAGACCAGAACTCCTTCACATTTGCTCCCAATGGGCAGGTGTTTGTATCTGAAGCACTTTACGGTCCCAAATACAGCTATCTTAACAATGTTTTGGTGTTTAGTCCATCTCCTACCAGCCAATGTAACAGTCCATGGGAGGGGCAGTTAGGGGAGTGTGCCAAGTGGCTGCGCTGGACTGATGAGGGGGTGGGTGACGCCAGAGGAGAGGTGATTGTTGCCTCTGAGCACAGGGACACTATGTTTGTGAGCGGGGAGGCTGTGTCAGCATACTCCCCAGCCATGAGATTAAAAAGTGTTTTCAGAGCCTTGGTTCTGCTAAATTCCCAAACGTTGCTGGTGCTTGACCATGTTGAGAAGTGGGCCGACTCCCCTGTGAAGTCTCTCAGTGCTTTTTTCCACAACCTAGACATTGATTTCAAATATGTTCCCTTTAGATTTATGGATAAATACAATGGTGCCATGATGGATGTGTGGGATGCTCATTATAAAATGTTCTGGTTTGACAGCCAGGGTCACAGCCCTGAAACCAGAATACAGGAGGCAGAGCAGGCTGCGGAGTTTAAAAAGAGGTGGACACAGTATGTCAATGTCACTTTTCCAATGACAGGCGCGGTCAGCAGAGTAGCTTATGTGTTACATGGCCCATATGTTAAAGTGTCCAATTGTAGATTTATAGATAACAGCAAAAATGGCGTGAGGCTTTCTTTAACCATAAATAATACTGAGAAGATTGTTTCCATAGTTACTAACTATAAAGATATTGGAGCAAGATTGGCTTATATAGGATTTGGCGGTCACTGCAAAGTTGAAGATAGATATCAAATCACTAGATATGGCCTTGGGACGCAGCGCATCCCTAAACAAATTAGCAACGATAATCAGCTCTTTGACATTGGATTTACTCTCAATGTGGTCGCGGGCGTCGTTCTCTGTGTGGCCATAGGATTTTTGACCATGCAGAGAAAGTTTTATGTTTGCTTCAGCAGACTGATGCGCTATGCTTTGCTCTCTGTGCTTGTCCTCTGGATAGTCGAGTTGCTGTTCGTGTCCAACAGCTGCGATCAGCTACTTTGCGGAGTGAAGTGGAAAGGTGCAGACACCAAAAGTGTAGTAAGCAAACAAATCAGGTTGTATGAGCAGCACCGGCTCCCCCTTCCCACCGTGGTCATAACAGCTCTTCCTGGATCGGGGTCAGAAATACTCAAACACCTTTTCTATAATAACTCAGACTTTGTTTACATAAGGGTTCCTACTGAACATGTGGATATTCCTGAGACTGAGTTTGAGTTTGACTCACTGGTTGACACCTGTGAGTGGTCAAGGACAGATGCTGTGCATGGGCGGTTTAAGATCATTCAGAGCTGGCTGCATTCACTTGTACACAATACCAAGCTTCACTTGCAAAATATCCAGCTTGCAGAGGGGAGCAGGGTCAAACAGCCCCAGAGAGCAAGCCCCTCTAGGGACAGAAAGAAAAGATCCAGGCGGAGGGAGCCTGCATCTGAGCTGAAGGGCAAGCTGAGGGCCAGCTTGGACAGAGACGCAGAGTACGTTAGGGAGATGAGACGGCATGTTGCGGAGTACCCCAACGCCCAAGTGGTCCTCAACATGCGGAGTGGCAGCTGGACGCTTAAACTGCCCTTCATTCAAGAAGTGGTTGGAATCTCCCTGAGGGCAGTCTATTTGGTCAGAGACCCTCGGGCATGGATTTATCTCATGGTTTATAACAGCAAACCCAGTCTTTACTCACTGAAAAACATCCCACAGCACCTTTCCTTGATATTCAAGGAGGATTCTGTAAGGGGAGGGTGCCCAGCAATTGCACCAGAGTTTAAAACAATCCAGTGGCTGCTGTCCCGATCAGAGGCGAACCCTATCCTGATCCTTGCTCATCTATGGCTGGCTCACACGGCGGCAGCACTTCGAGTTGCTGAGAGCCTCCCCGAGGACTCCTACCTTCGAGTGAGGTTTGAGGACGTGGTCAGCTTCCCCCAGGAGACAGCGGAGACAATACACACATTCCTGGGAGTTCCTATGTCGCCAGCAGCCCTCAATCAACTGACATTCACCACCTCCACAAACCTGTACAACCTCATGTACGAAGGGGACATCTCACCAGCAAACATCAACATATGGAGGCAGAAAATGCCTCGAAAGGATGTCAGACTTATAGAGGATATATGTGGAGGTGTAATGAAAAGGTTGGGCTATGCCAGGTCTGCCAGTTAACTGCTGCTGATCAGCTTGTTTTGAGCTGTCATGTTTACTGTAGCTGCCACTCAAATATATTTTCTCTTTTTCTTTTGCACTGAAATTTAAGAAAGTTAGTTGCCTGTCTCTCTGTGTCCAAATGTTTTGCGCCAAGTGGGTTGTATTTAGGGATTTGTGCAGAATATGCCAACAATGTCTTAGATGGAAGAATATTTATATATATACAATAATAGGTGGAAGGGATCCTGTGTTTTCCTCCAGCAGCTGCTCATCTTTACCTTTAGCACTTCTTCACTTAGAGAGATTTTGAAACCTTTACTGTCTTACAACAGGAAGAGCACTTACTTTCAGTACAGCACCTCATTTCATTAACGACTACGTACTGTTCTGTTTAGAAATGTAAAATCATCGTTTTTTGTTTTCTGCAGAATTAATCTTTTTCATTTGATTTGTTTTGGAGGAGATTATTAACTGGTCTGGGGGGAAATATTTTGGGGTTGCAGGAAACAAGATTGGCATGTGTTTTAGCTATGTTCTCTTTATCATAACTTTATAGCTCTAATACAGCTGACATTACAGAGAAGTAAATTAATATATTTTCCTGGTTGTTCATGAAAAAATTGACTGTAATTTACAAAGAAAACAGAAAAGAAAGAAATTGTATTTGCTGCTATGTATCTCTAAACGTTGTCTTTAACTCATTTATATTTACAATTAGATTTAAAAATAAGAACACCCATTTTTTTTCTTAATGTTCAAAATCACATTTTTTAATTTTTAATTTTAAGAAATGTCACTAAAAAGAAAGAAAGAAAATTTGAATATTTACAATTAAGAAAATCAGAGAAATTAAAAGTTTGTATATGATCTCAAATAGCTTTCTAGAGGTAAACAAATCAATGTTTAGCAGAGGAAAAGTTAACTTGCTTTATATTGTAATGTCTAGTGAAAGATACATTTTGCAACCATCTGTTGATATGATAATGATTATGAGTTCCACAAAGCACTTTGTTCTATCATTTTGACTAACAATGTCGAAGAAATCTGTCAGTCAAGTCTTACAGATCAATTTAAAAAATTATAATAATGGCATATTCGATTGAATTACATTTACATTCTGTATAATTATCAGTAAGTTGTTACATGTATTCATTTAGCAGATGACATGTAACTTTCTCTTATGAAAACCACTGACTGTGGCACAAAAAAACTACATATAAACAATGAAATTCAACAATTTCACTTCAGTTGTGAATAATTCAGAAGAACAGTTCAGTTCAGTGCAGTTTCAGGCATGAATTGTTCTCTCACTTGCATGTAATCAAACATCTCAAGGTTTTGATGTGGACCTGGAGGTTGAGTCCACGCTTTGCTGCCTGGAGACTTTGGCTAATCACTAGTTTAGCCAAAGTTTTGAAATCAGGGAACATTTCTCCAACTGAAATTATCAGAATTCGCCAAGACTTTCTGAACGAGGGGTTTCCCGATCACACAATCACATGCTTCAGCTGGAGGAAATCCTACAGCATGTGTGCTCTTTCCATCAAAGATGGAAAATATGTAGTTAACGCGGATCCTGACAAATATTGATTATTTAATTATTTCATGCTAAATATCAAAGAAAGGAGACAAAAAGATTTTTATTTTATTGGTTTTTTTTTTGCTCTCATCATCATTATTTTTGTAATCCACAGATATTTAATAAATGACCTTTTAAAAGGCAACATTAGAATTTATATCATCAATGATGTTTAATGTATATTATTAATAATATGTTCCATTAATAATAATAATAATATTAATCATTATTGAAAAATAATGATTATGATGATTATTATCAATAATCATTAATTAAATTTTTATTACTATTATTATTTGAGATATATTTTTCTTATGCACCGGTCCTAAAATTAGCTTAAAAAGGATAGAGTGAAGGATTAAAAAAGATGTAAGAAATGGGATTTATCACAGATAAGAACTTTTGATTATTTTTGTCTTTAAAATTTAAAACCCAATGCTGCATGAGAGGCAGAACGTCAGCGGCTTACACAGAGAAATGCTTTGATTGCATTTTAATTCAATCAGCTGACAGATTTCATTTTAAAGCTCTAAGATGTCATGGCAGTCGTGTGGCTTGGCACTATTACAGGGACTCTTTTGATTGTAAAGGAGGGAGTATGAGTTTTTCTTTTAACTGTATGAAAAATTAGTCTCAAAGTTTTAAATAAATGAGCCTCTAAAGATGTAACGTGTAGCAGAATGTGAGTCAAGAGTATTTATGGCTTCCAAAGACATACATCCCAAAGGATCGAGAATGAATATGATTATTATAATGACTCCCTTTTAGCAGTTACTGAATCAGAGAGAAGAGCTTAATGGAGATCAAACTGAAAAAAAGCTGAACTGTCAGCCCTGATGCATTTCTAGTCGATGCCATTTTTAAAGTATTCTCAGCAACCCCCATTAATCTGAAGAATGCATAACTGAGGCGCTGTTTTACCCTTTTCAAAATCTTCACTGTAAAGAAACTGTGGAACATGCAAACGGCACAAGTTTCCATATCCTGAAGCGTTCACTCTGTTAGTAGATGATCTCTGGTTTATTATTTTATTTTTTTATCTACAGAGGGCAGTGAGATCTGCACTAAACGGGGGGTGAATCATACGTTTAGAGGAAAAATAAAGAGACCATCTCATCTCTGTGATGTTAAGCTGTTGCTTGGGCAAAAATGTATGCTACTCAGTAACCCTTGAAGCCGCCTCTCTTTAAACCTTTTTGTGCTGCAACTGGGTCATATGTATCATTCATATGGTGCACTCATTTATACCCACATAAAAACATAATTGAGTAATCATTTCTCCACTACAATCAACTGTGTTCTTCCCTGGTCTTGACTGGCTAGACACCCTCCACTCCCCCACCTCCACCCGTTTGATGTTTGTGGTCTTTGAATGTGTAGATTTTGGCAGACATGCTTTCACTTTTGGTGTTGCAATCCTGTTAGCGACTCAGTGTTTTGTATTTGCTTGTGGGGATACAGTTCCTTGCTTCTGTGGCCTTGAATTACAATCTTTTCCATGTTGAGGGGGGTTTCTGTTGGCTCTGGAGCAGGAGGTGGCCATGATGTTCAGAAAATAATAAATACATGAATATATTCACAAACCAGTCTTTGGTTTGATGCTGTCAACTGCTTTTCACTGTGATAAGATTATGTTTTCTCTAATAATATGACACCGATCCTCATTTAGCCCAGCTTTCCAACATTTCCAGTTGTAGGTTTTCATTCACTTAACTATGGGCAAGGATTTCATATTAATTAGGGCTTTTAATGATGCATTTGAATTGTTTTTGTTTTGTTTTTAGGGTGGAATGTGTACACAAAATACAACTTAAGTGCTTTTTGAAAACACGACATGGTCTGAATTTATTGAAGATTTTTTTTAAGCACACAGAGTTGTGAATACAGATAGAAGGTATCAGAAACACAGTGCTTTGCAGTTTGTTGCACATAGAGCTCCATATCCACAGAGCAGTAAGGGGTGTCCATTCTTGTCATACTGTTATTTGTTGTATATTGCTAACATATTGCATAAAAAAGCATGAAAACTTGGTCCCAGGGAACTAACCATTTTATCTGAAATCTGCTAAAACTACCTAGAATATTGTCATTTTTGTCACCGTGCAACCATAACAAAATTTTGCTTAGCTAGACTCTGCACCAAAAAATGGATGGCATTAAAAAAAAAGTCTAACAGTTAATCCAGTCTGTATGCGCAGAATAATTTATGTGCAAAGTAAACAAATATAATTTAGCAGTAATGATGTGCAACTTGAGGTTGGATGTATGAAAAAGTGGAAGATACCATTTTTTATGTCATCATCCTCTAACTCATGAATGTCTTTGTGGAAGTTGTGTGAGTGTGTGGGGCAAATTTCACAGCTCTGGGGAAAAAGCTGTCTTTCAGTCTGGTGGTATGTGCTGTTCCTGGACCGTTTTCCAGAAGGAAGAAATATAAAAAGTCCATTGCCAGGGTGGGTGGCATCTGCAGCGATACATCTAGCCTTCTTCTGCATCCATCCACCGTGTACCTTTTCCAGACGTGGGAGAGGACTCCCCCCAGTTCCCTGTACTGTTTTTACAATCAGGGACAATTTCCTTCTGCCAGACTCCACTGTCATACTAAGACAGAAGATGCTTTTATGGTAGCTCTAAAGAAGTTCACAAGCTGCTGAAAAAAGATACCAGTCTGTTATAGCCTTCTGGGGAAGAAGAGTTTTGTTGGTCATCACCAGGTACAATGTGTTCAGTGACCAAGTTAGGTTATATGATGTTATGTGGCTAGCCAGGAACTTGATATTATCCACATGCTCTACTCCCTCCCCATGATTGAGCAGATTATGGTGTTCTGTCTTCCTGGATCTCCCATAATCCACAATGACCTCCTTGGTCTTGCTGAACACGTGGTGGTGTTGGATCTATGGAAGGAGTTTGCTGAGGGCCAAAAAAAGTAGTTGCTGTTTTGAAACATGGTAAGGGACATTGACCAAATACCATTAAGGTTCTATATTTATTCATCCATCAAACTATTGTTTATACCTTCTTAGCTATTAACACAAAGACAAACAATCACACGCACACATGCACTAAGGACAATGTAGAGACCAATTAACCCAACAGTTATGTTTTAGACTGTAGGAGCAAGCTGATCAGTTTCTTTGATTTAACTCTTTATATACTGTATATATGTTTAAGTAAAATGAACAATGTTCTTTTATTCTATGAGCTACTGTCATGTCTCCGAAAGTCCAAGCAAAAATGTTGTACTTATTCACTGAAAATGAGAAATGGTCAAAATAACCGAAGAGACACAGTGCTTTCAGACCTCAAATAATGCAAAAAAAAAAGAAAAAAAAAAAGAAGTTTATATTTAGAAACAAATCAGGAAGAGTTCAGTAATCAATGTTTGGTGGAAGAACCATGAGGTCTTCAATGGGATTCAGCGCAGTGGTCTCTCTTTT
Organism: Alfaro cultratus; assembly: GCA_903066825.1. Lineage (NCBI taxonomy): Eukaryota > Metazoa > Chordata > Actinopteri > Cyprinodontiformes > Poeciliidae > Alfaro > Alfaro cultratus. Next base: position 16,924 of record CAEFZX010011493.1, on the reverse strand, counting down.
TTTTTTTTTTCCAGAGCTGTACACATCTGTGTAAGAAAATTCACAATACATTTAAACTTGAAACTAAATCATTATTTTCATAAATCTCTAAAGTTTTATGGTCTATAATTATTCCTCCATCAAATAGAATAGTTTAAATGCATCCTCAAAAGTCTATAATTAAAATAACATTAATGTTCATGATGAGTGTATGCTGACCTTTGCAGAATAGACAGACTGCACTGTAAATTTTAATTTGTATGTCTCTTTTTTGCTGTAAATTCTTTCAACCAGCAAGGCCTGTGTCTACTCATGCAGATGTCTTTATGCAGCAACAAGAAAATCTCCATATTATTAGATATGGATGACAGGAGCCTGACTGTTTCTGCGGCTGATGTGCATGACGGGAAAGAGGCAACAATTAGAAACATGTCAGGAAGTTGTTCTGCCATGTTCTGACTGGTGAAAGCTGCAGAAGAGAGTGCACAAACACTGCATCTCATGTCTCGGAGTGGTGAGTCAGTCATTTCGTTACTCATTTGTTCCTTATCCCTCCTGTAACACCCGAATGCTTTGGCGGAGCCCTCTGTACCTAATCCTTCCATGAACAGGAACATTATTCATAGAAAAACCTCAGGCTGATTCTCTGGAAGGAAGGGTTTTCCACAGGAAAGGACTTACTAAATAGCCTCCTTTGATTAACCCTGATTCACAGATGACAGGTAAAGAAAAAAACTAACAACAAAACCGAACTCATTCTTGCATCAGTTTTTAGCTTTTATTTAGTCAGCTTTTGCAATGACATGTATTAATGAAAATTATCTTGCACAAGAAAGGCTCAATTCCAGCTTCCTCCTGTCACATTTTGATGTACTTCTAGGTAAGGCACTTAACCCCAAATTACTTCATGATCTGCTCATTGTTGTGTAAAGTGTGTGTGTTTGTGAGTGCGAATGGATGAATGTACCTGGAGTGTAAAGTGCTTTGAGTGGTCAATATAACTAGAAAAGAGGCATATAAATTCAGTCCATTTACTATTTAATAACGTTGGGTTCATAAAATCATGCAATCACCGACAGGGTTTTCAGAAAAGACAGTTATTCACCACCTCTCACAAGACTTTGCCACTGTTCCCGTCCTCTAAAATCCATCGTTTTGTGACCGCTTTAAATTTATTATGACTCCAGACTCCTGATGTGACTAAGAATTTCATAATTGTTTTTCTGTCATTATTCACAAACGTTTTTTTTAATTTTTTTCTGCATTACATAAAGTAGTTGAAAGTCTTTCTCTTCTGCTCTGCAGGGCATAAGCTCCATTATCCATAAATTAACTCTGTATTAAGATTCACAACTGCAAACCTTCAGAGACTACCGGAGCAATAACAATCACCTTTTGCCATACATATTTAAAAAATGCTCATTCTAATTAGGTGTAACTCAATTTGCACATACATTAAGAAACAGGAAAAATTGCATTCACTTTTTTTTTTCTTTTAAATTAAAAATGCTATTGAAAGGTGCATTATGAAAAAACGGACTTTTTTGGGATTTATACTATGTTATAATGTGTTTGCTCATCAAACCACATATGGAGTGTTGCTTTGATTCTTTCATCAGTTTTAGAAATCCTTGAATCCTCCATGGCAACCATTAATGGTTGCCTAAATGCTTTTTCATATAAAGTGCCGCCTCGTTACACATGTGCCTTTCCACCAGACTAGCGGCAGCAGCAATTAGCAAACACCTGGTGGAACTGTGCATCTGCTGAGCTTATGATACAAACTATTTAGCAGTTTAATGCTCTGAAGAATGGCTGTTAATGGTATGATAAAAGAGTTGTGATGATATGCTGAATGCAGAGAGTCGGAAAACCCAAGAGCTCCTTAAAGAAACTGAGGCCCAATTTCAAAGTGTCAAATTATTAAGTCAGGTTTCTTTTAAGTTATGTTTGAAATCTACATCATTTCTATAACAACTGAAGATAATATAGTTACTTAATTGTGCTAAAGATGGCTCTATGGGTCTAGAAAATACACAATGGATAATGCCACCCCTTTAAAAGCCATTTCTGCTTACCTTAAGGGTACTGATTAAGTACAGTGCAAAATGCATTACAGATTTTCACTAAGTAACCATATTTTACAGAGTAGAAGAAAACATTTTCTTTTAGGTACACTCACATCCACGCCTTACAAAAATACTGGGTTTTAACTGGGTTGACTAACAGGGTTATTAATTCTCATTGTAAAGTCTTTATGATGTGTTTAAAGGAAAAATATCATTGGATTCATACATTTTGCTAAATGATATTTTTAAATGATTATATAATTACATATTGCTAGGAAGTGTGGGACAAATGTCAAAGAAGGTGGTAGATAGTCAGCATCAGTTGACATTTTGAGTTCATTCTTGATAAATTTTATTCAGTGACATCTCCATTTCCACCATCTTCACTTCTCAGTTGCCAAAATCTTACTGGTTTTATACAAAACTGGCAGAAACCTAAACCTCATCGGTCTCCACCATTAGATAATAGGTTAAACCAAATAACACAATCTGAAAGAAAAACACAACAGAAATACGAATATTAATACAATTTAAAACTCCTCTACACAAGTAAATAGTTTGCAATCTAAATGCTTAATATAGAGCAGCTCAAAAAGTTACTTTGCAGAGAATAAATAAGACCTTAAGAGAGAAAACCCAGTGATGTAATCAATGACATCATGAACCTGTACAAACAGGAAGTGGTGGGTCGCCCCCTCCCACACACCTGGTCTGGATGTAGGATCTGAACGAAGGAGCAAACAATGGTGAGTGCTTGCAAATTAACAGAAATATTTCACCATAATTGAAAGAAAAGGAAAATTCAAATCAGTGTATGATTCAGTAGCGTTTGCTTTAAAAACATATGCTTGGATATAAGCCGTAACATAATGCTACCACAAACTAACCCCGCAGAAGATCACATCAGGAGCATCATTAGCTTCAGTGAGAGAATTTTGGTAATTTTCTATCTTGACCATGTTTCTACCCCCATTTCAATCACATGCAGAAACCAAAACATGCACAAACATAGTGTAAAAGAGCAACAAATTATGAATTCATCTAGAGCTGATATGTCAATGATTTATTCAACAATAAAAACAGCAGTCGCAGTTAAAAGGCTTAAACAGCAAAGTGTGCCTTTTATAGAAGCAGTAGCAGGGAGAAGGAACACAGATTATCTTCACAGATGATCTGAGGCCTTTTACAACACAAGAACATTAATGTCTTTGGTCCTTAAACAGAAAAGCTCCCACACAGCTGCATGGGAAGTCTGAACAGCCCGTCCCAGCCAATTAAATTTATTATAATCTTAGTCATAAAAATAATGGAAAACAATGTCAAGAGTTTCTTTCATGCAATTCATATTTCATCTGAAAGTAACAGAAAAAATACAAATATGTTTTATAACACCCCTCTGATGTCTGAGAAGAGAGAACAGATTTGCAGAGCTAATTTAAGCTAGGCGGTTTCCTCGCAGATTATCTCTGATGTTTGATAACTGATGCATAATCGTCGCCATGAAAGGAGGTTTTACAGAGAAAATTATGAAAAGCTGCGCTATAATCTAATCCGTGCGCTCAGCTCGGCAATGCGATCACTCTGCCTTCCCACTCATGGAGGTTATCCAGATAGCAAAAAGGGGGGACTCCATTTCAGCTGAGTAGTCATACCCTTTCGTTTTCCACCTTTATCTTTCGCCTTCGGTGGATCCGAGTTCCCAGGAGAGCCTCTCCCTTGCCGGCAGCCATCACTCCTGCCACTGCTCATTAATTAACCTTTGCCGCTGCTGCCAGCAGTCAGGGAGCGGGCTAAAATTCAGCCTGAGAGTAATCATCGGTATAGCATCAGCGGGAGGCGTTTGTGCTGCAGAATTAGCCCACTAATGGAGAACAACACCATTATCGTAGAAGGTTTGAAAACGTGAACATGCAAATGAGGTGGAGTATGAAAACCTGTATTTCAAGCTTACAGATTTGTTCTGGTTTGGCCATTTTTGTCACACTTCAGTTTTTACAGATCACCAAGCAAATCTGAATATAACAAACAGATTGCCCGAGTAATACTTTCAAATTATGATTTTATTTATTAAATGAAAAAAGATGCATAACTTCACCTGGCTTTATGTGAAAAAGCAGCTGTTTCTTAATCCTAATAATTGATTGTGTCACCAACTATCAGCAGGCATTTATGATAACTGAACTGTTTTAATTCAGCCACATTGGAAGGTTTCCATGCAAGAAGGGCCTGGTAAACGTAATGCCATGAAATCTCAATAAGACCAGACTTTGATTTGGCCGAACTTCTTCCTTCAGGATCATCTGCTGAAGTAGGGGTAGCTCCAGTGTTAGTGACGTTTGTTTATTTTTTTCTCAAATGCTGTACTAGTCTGAAACACACTGTCAAAACACCTTTTGTGTTTCCTTTATTAATATCCGGATCATCAATCTGTTTTTTGTCATATTTAAGGCAGGTCTTTGTGATATTTTTAGTGCTAGCATTGGACTTTCTCCATGGATGTTATTTTTTTTGTCTAGACTGTTTCTTATTGATCAATCTCTGACCTTGTCTGAGTTAAGTGACATCTGCAGTGCTCAGGATGTTGTTTTGTGACCTTCTGGATGAGTCATTGATGAGCTCTTAGTAGTTTTGATAGATTGATCACTTCATAGAAGAAGATTGTTCACTTCTTCTATTTTCTTAGAAGAACATAGAAGAACATAGAAGAAGTAACATAGAAGAAATAATGCCAGAGGGATTATTTTCATGCTTCTATGTTCTTCTTCTTAGAAGAACATAGAAGAACTTCCATGTTCTTCTATGTTCTTCTTCTTAGAAGAACATAGAAGAACTTCCATGTTCTTCTATGGATAAAGACTCTGCGATTTGACATAATCCCAACATTCTAGAAATCTCTCTGTAACCCATCTTTAGACTGATGGCTTTCTGCCTAAGAGTATAATGTATTACTTTGTGAGATCAATTACCCTCTCATGTTGTCAGAAAGGCCCTGTTATAGTAATTTATTGATTCAACAAGTCAGACAGTAATCTGATTTCTGTGCGACTTGTAAAATTTAACAAAAACAAAAACTTTTTTTTCACAGTTTTTAATTTTGCAATGAGACAATACATTTTTCATAAAAGGCGAAGTCGGTTTCATTAGATATATCCGTATGAAATTAAAGTAATTTTAAAATTGAATTTTGTTATTTACTTAGGTTATCCTTGTCTATGATTAACATTTTTTGATGATCTGAAACCTTTTAGTGTAACAGAAAGCAAAATCAAAATAAATCCGTCAAGGGGCAAAACATTTTCACAGTAATTTACTTCTTGAAGAAAGCACATCCCTTTTTGTGTCACAAGTACAAAATCAAGGTGACTTTTGTGATGAAGTGTGAGCTGAGCAGAAGGTGGTGTTTTGCAGTTTTTCTTACTCATTTTCAGTGTGGTAAACAACACATCTGAGTTCCTGGGATCCCAATGTAAGAATTTACCTGCTGATAACACCGCTCCACATAGATGCAGGAGGGTGTGGATTCAAGAAATCGGCGATAATAGGAGTTGACTGGCGAGGAAATATGGCGCGTTGTCAATTTGCAGCTGGTGGCAAGTCATTTCTGTAGTGAAAATTGGATCTTCCGTGCCAATAAAGCACAGCGGTAACTGCTAATGAAGCCCAGTCTGGTCGCATAACAGAGGCAAATCACACCGGATGAGGCTTTCTGGAATTTCACTTCAGGCCACCCTTAACTCTGATACTTTTCAACTTGTTTATCAAAACACTTCTTTGGGCCAAAGCTTACATTTTTAATGCATTTTTGTTCCCCTAAGCAGTTATTTTCTCTCTTTTATTTTAAAAGAAGAAATTTGTCTAACTGCTTTGCAGAATATAAGTTGTATTCTCAGATCGATGTTTTTCTAATTCTTCCATAAACCAGTAGATTCTATTTAAAAATTCTACTTGTTTTTCTTTAAGTCTTTCACTCTGTTCATCCAAAAAAGGTTCCCAAGTCCTTCAAAGTCTGTCTGACGATTGAATTAAAGTCTGTGGAAACAGATTTGTATTTTCTTTTTGCTCTGCAAAAAGACAGAACTGGAAATAATTGGAGTTGCTCTACTTTGGAAAGCTACACCATTTAGTAGAAACCAACTTCATGTAGCTTAGCTTGTCGTTGACATTTTATCTGATATGTTCTGTTCTGCTTATTGTGGACAGTTTGTAATGTCTCTGGGAAACTGAACCACTCAAACCAACACTCCAAATAAGCCTCACCCTGTTTGTCAATTCCTTCCCACCTTCTTCAATTATGATGACAAACATTAACTTCATAGAAAAGGCCCATTGGAAGTATATATTTCTGTTCATTTTCAATGATGGCTATATACTAATAAAAATATAGCATCTCAGAACTATTAGAATATTACATAAAATGTATAATACTGAGAAATATGTACTACAAAAATGTCAAGAATACATTTTACTCTGTTGAGGTTGTTTCCTAGCACTCTGTGCTTCGTCTGACTTATACTTGTCGCTTTAGCACCTATTTCTACATTTTGCAAGTTTTATATGTGCATCACAGAATGTATCAAATGCAGTCCAAAGTGAAATGATCCTTTAATTACAAATGAATTAGATAGATACTTCAATCATTCACAAACCCACTGTGTGTGGCCAATTTTTATGCACTAAACTTTCCACTAACTGTACACACAAATATATAGAAGACTCAGCTTGTATTGCCCCTATGTAGCCCTATCTACCCTGTATAGAAAACTATGCTGTTCATATTAAAAACCACTGTTGCCAAAGACTCATTCCATTCAAATATTCCAGCTGTTGATGTATGCAAAATGATGTGAAGGATGAAGAAAGAGAAATAAATTGCATCAATAAAATTATTCTGCTGTTGCCGATCTTTTTGTCTGGAGGGAGTAGGTCACAGCACGTCGAAGAGAAAAGTAGACATGGTGGAGATCTGAGACGTGTTTTTATTCCGAGGTGCAGGAGTAAATCCAGCTGGCTCGTCTACAGACAGACAGACACAGGGCAGAGGCCCTTTTCCTGGATGACACACTAAGTACTCCTTCATTACCAGGACGCAGAAACCATAACCCGGCTGTCAGACTGCTACCGCGGCCACCACTCTTCTGAACCTTGTCTCGGCAGGTCATGTCTGCCCAGAGGGATTATTTTCATGTTTTATGTTGCACACAATAGAACTGCTACTGGTGATGTAAAGAGAGGAGAGAAAAAAAAAAAAACAGGATGAATATATGTCTGAGTTTTTGTGGGGGCGTCCAATCCGGACTAATTACATCAAGCATGAGTCATTGATCTCTAATTAGTGGAATTGATGTATTTCAGTAGGAGGAACTGGCCTTATAACATTGGTCACAGCATTCCTTTGAAATTACAGCAGAGCAGGCTCATCTTCACGTACATATTATTATCTAGCCATCTTTCAGCAGAACAGAAATTGAAATCTGCTGCCCACAGCTGGCAGACAACCTGACTGAGTCACACAATCAGGCTTTCACATCAGAGTCGCCGGGATGCACTATGATTCTGAGCTGTGTCCTACCTACATCTGAGATCTCTCCAACTAGAAAAAACTAGTTCTTTGTATTTGCTTTTGATGGTTTTACTTTTCCTCAACATCTCACACTTGGCTCAGTTAAGCTTCACACAATGGTGATCTATTTTTAAAAGAGGCACCTCGACTCCAGCAGGCTGCTGGAGCCAAGAGGCGCTCGTCCGTGAGCTTGTCTTGTTCTCTGAAATTTTTAGCAATATAGACTGCCAGATGGTCATATTCTCAGGTCATATGCTTCATAAAGTCAGCGCCGTTTTTTCAGGCTACGAACATCTGCATTTTTCTTGGAATAATTGTGAACTATTGTCTGCTTCTCGATCTGTCCGTCTGTCTTGAATTAACAAGTTAGAATTAACAAGTTTTGCAAAATGTCACAATAATAAAAAATAAAAAAATTAGATTTATCTCCAGAATCAAAAATTGACCCAAAATGATTACTTTCTCTTTGAGCAATGAGGGAAAGACCGGATGATGATGTTATGGGTTTAGATTTACATTTACTATTTGCACCTTTTACAAAGAAACAACACAACCACTTTATTTTTCCTAACTGACCGCCAGAGAACAGTTTGTGTTTATCAATTAAAATATCCAAGGTGGAGCTGAAATGTTTTTCTAATATTTTAGAAAACTGTGGCAGTAGAGAGACAAGTCTGTTAGGTTAGGTTTGGGGAGATGTTGTCACGGACAACAATTTTGCTTAAAATCCTTAGCATATCCCATAATAGTTGATTTGAACAGAAATAAACACTTAAAATATATTACTCTGTGCAACAAATGTATACTAACGTGTACTAAAATAGTGTTTTTTGATATCATTTATGTAATATATATGCTACAGCTAACAAGATTTTAGGAAGCATTTGTGCTTCTGAGAAAAGTACCTTCTTTGCTGTTGCTTTTCTAAAGCGGCAGTTGAATTTAGCCATTTTTCAGTAGTTACATCCACCCTCTGGGATCACATAATGGCTCAAAGACGAATCTCTGCACCAACTGGCTTACCTTTGGATCTTACTTTGCCCCAAATGGGTAATGCACCAACTGGATGCTATTATCATTTTAGCAACAGATGCACTGACTATTCCTGTGTTCATCCCCTCTCTACTCTTTTCTCTTTGCAAACTGGAATGAATGTTCACCACCAGACTTCATTTGCAAGTTTTAAAGATACCCTACTTTATCTAACCTTAAAATTGCTGTTCTATTAATGCAAGAAAACATAACTTACAAACCAACTAACCTAATTTGCGTCCCACAATATCAAAGAGAGATTGCACGTTTATTCTGACGTTCATTCTGAACTGGTGCTATCCGATTCTCTTGGTTATGTCTTAAATCAGGGCTTCAATTTAAAACAAAATGCTGTCAAGCTGGGACATGTTCCTCAGTCACAGTAAAGTGACATGAATAATTTATCTGTCCTGACAAACCTCCTCTGATCTCCAGAGTTCCTCTGGCAGATTTTATTTAGCAGCATCAGTTTTTCACTGATGCGGCTGAACCTCCGGCCCCCGGAGTGTTTGCTTATTGTCACCCATATCCTTTTGCAGACACTCCTTGACGGCTTCTGATTTGACTTGAAGGCAAAAAATTATGACATTGCTTTAATAACAATTTGTGGTCATGGTGGCTTTGCTCCTGAACATTTTCTATAATGGGAGTAATGTGTAGATGGTGTCCCTCCGGCAGGACTGCCTCATTAAATGGCTGGAAACGAGTGACTGGCTGCAGGGGCGATGCATTATTGATGAGTGCCTGATTAATTGAAAATATCCTCAACACCAGGGGAGGGTGTGTGGTTGCTTGGACATTTCATGCATGTGTGTGGATAGAGTGAGTAGCTTCATTTTGTGCAAACAACTTAATCAGTTGATGCATGCAGTGCACAATTTTTTTCATTGGTATTCTATAGAGTCTCTGCCCAACATTTGCTGTAAATGCAGTCAAAACATGGAAGCTACAAACTGTTGTATTTATACAAACAGAGCACATGCTAGGATAATAATGTTAGGTAATCTGCAGAGTCTCAGTGTTGCACAGTTGGGAATATATTTGTTGGGGGACTGGAGAGTATTGTTTGTCTCTATCAATGCTGGTCTCCTTGCACCTGAAATGTTGTCTGGGTGCTTTAAATGAAAAATTAAGCTGTCAAGAGTTGAGTAACTAGACAAAAAAAAAATAATAATAATAATCACCTGCAAACAAGACCACAGAGTTTTACAAACTGTGTTTTTACACATCAACAGATAAACCCAAACTCATATTTTCCTCAAATGAAACTCTCTAGTCTGATTCAAATAAATTATAATTACATTTAAAGGGGAGGTCTTAAGTATTTTCCAGACACATAGCACCATTTTATAGAAAAAATCAAGTAACTTGTAATGTCCAGTTGTTATGAAAATGCTGTATATATACATTCAACTCTTCCTTTTGATATGTTGTGTCTTGGACTTTTTCACAGTTCTCACTTAAAGGACATTATTTTGGTTTCTTTATTTTATGAATTTGATGCTTCTTTATGGGTTTGTTGAAAAACTCTCCAGATTAACCATATATTTATGTGAAGCTTAGTACAGAGGCACAACATTAAAGGAGTATTGCTCCTTTTTCAGTTTTATATTAAGAGTAGAGTTTTTTATGTGAGATAAATAATATTGTTCTATTGAAACAATCAATATGGTTAAAAGAAAAGATGCATAAATATTAAAATATATTTTATTTGCACTGATTTAAAATGGTAAAAGCTATAAAAAGGTAATAGCCACCGATTTATAGCTTCTAATTTTGATAGTTAAATACAAAAGATCTCAGAAAAGGGGACAATGTATTGGATTTAAAGCACTAACTACAAAGTTAATATGGTTTAGAGAAGTAAAAGCTATTTGTGAAAGAAGTTTGTCATTTGATGGAACTCATAATTCTAAATGGAGCATGTTAAAATAATAATTGCTTGGTTTAAAGGGATATTACAGCCATTTCTGATGTAATGAAGCTAATGGTTCTCTACTGAATTATATGATACCTGAAGTATGTTGTATATGAAGTGTGTTTATTACAACAGAAGAATAAATCTTCCTGTTGAATGTAAAAGAAAGCTCAACGTGTGATCTTCTTATACCGCAGCATAACCCGTTGAGGGAAGAGAATTTCTTTATTACCCTCAGCCCATCCAAGGTTGCAGGGTAACACCTGCTTAATTCAATTTAAACAATGCCACATTTGTAAGTAAAATGTCTTGAGTTTGTGGCCTTAAGTGTTTCAACTCCTCTCTGTCAATGGAGATTATACAGCTGTTGTCTCTTATGTTGTGTCATTTATTGGATTAGGTGACAGAGATTAGAAGAAACATGACATTGGAGGTTAAAAATAATTTAATTAACTAACAGGGCTCCCAGTAGTGTGTGCGAAAACCACACATGTATGGCAGTGACTAGCCATTGTGAAAGGACGGAGTTCCTGAATTTCATTCTGTCTAAATATGGAATTAAAAATAAATAAAAGTACTAAACATCTTTGGAAATTTGTGAAAAGACTGATCCTGATTTGTTTGTTTAATATTTCTTACAACTTTTACATTTTAATACTTTAAAATGATTTTCCCTCTAATCATCCTTCACCAGTTTTTCAGACCCCTGAGTGCTTAAATCAGAGCATATAAGTTAACAACAGCTGGCCAATATAAATTCAAAATATTAGATCTTGAAGTACATCTTGGGTGCATTATATATTTTCTTTATCTATCTATCTGTGTGAATGTTACCTATATTTCATCCAGCGACCAGATTGGAACGTTTTCTTTCCTCTCTATGAGCTCTTCACCGTGTGTTACTGTGGCCTTTAAGCAGCCAGACAGCATTTAAGCCAGTCAGTCCAATCATTAAGCTAAAGGTACAATTTTTTCGCTCTTTGCAGAAAACCTCCTGAGTAAGCTGTTGGCCTTCTTGGCCTCTTATGACACATTCAGCCCACAAAATCAAGCGTAGCTTCTGATTTGTGGTACAGTACCTCCATTATCTTGTTGCTTTCCTTTCCTTTGTCAACATGCAAATTTAGTCCATTTTCCTCGCTCAAGTTCCATTAAGACTCATCAAGGCCCACTATCAGGAGTCTGTCTGAAGTCATGCCAGGGGAAATTACAAGTCCTGCTGGCAGCTGCCAATATGAAATGACTTATGTATAAACCCACATTAATTTGAAATTCAGAAAGGCAGAATATATTACAGAGTAATTCACTTTTTAAAATGCTTGAAGGACATAAACTTGTTTTATCCTTTAGTCAGATGAAGCATTAACTGACTAAAGTGACTAAAACATTGGTGCATAGACATAAATTGTCTTGTATCCGTTAAGGTTTTTTACATAAGGGACATCTTGCAGTGCTGAATACCAGAATTTTGTCTTTAGTTGATGGAATCAGCATATTTAAACTGAGTGGAAGCAGAACCACTGACTGCAAATAATTACCATGTTCCATTTATTTTAGTTGTCTTGTTCTATTGCAGTATGTCTAACTCGAGATGTGGAGTGGAGACTGCAGTCACAAATTGTTTAAGTTCATGTTACAGGTTGGAGTCAGAAGCGTTGATGTGCCCCTTCCAGAGAAATTACAGTTAAACAGTAAAAATATGACTGCAGAAACAACAAGCTCTTCTCCCTCTACTTCCACGACTGGAAACTGAGTTTGAGTGTGTGCTAATGAAGACAGCAGTTTAACAAATTTACTTGCTCTGCAGAGATTTCAGGCCAACACCTCCCACACTGCTAAGGGTTTTCACCAGGAAGAGGTCTCGCTTACTTAAATTTATTTTGCTCATGAGAAAATATGATAAATTAACATAGAAATAGTAAACATAAATATATTTTGCATTAAAACTTAAGGGAAGCATATACTAACCAGATGTTGAATCTCACAGAATTGCTGAGGGATCATTAGTTTGATTTGCCATTCCTTATGTTTTTTTGTGGATAAAAGGCCTGAAACTCTAATATGTCTTATACTAGGTTTCTTGCATGATTTTGATGGCTATCTGGTTCTTTTAGATCCAAAGTCAAAATCATGTCCACATTCTTTCCACAAAGCTGTGGTTGTTCCAAGAGCGAGTGAAATTCTGCCAGGGCCCCACCTTGTCACAGTCTTTTTGTGTTGCTCATGGAAAGGATTTCAGTTCACATCAGACTTCATGGGATTGGAGTCAGTTTCTCCAAGAGTGTATTCACACCTGACACTTTAAGTCTGTTTGAAATGGACCAGAGTTGGTAAAAACCAGGCTCGTATTCTACACTTCACTTCGCACAAAGGCTGTTGACCATCTAATATGATTGATCATATTAGCTCAATCAATCTAATATAAGTGATTGACCAAGCAATTGACCAAGCAATATGAAGCTAACCGGAAACTGCCAGCACTGTAAAAAACCATAAACAACAAGTGATGAGCCAAATGAATTAGTTGTTAATGTTAGCTCAATATTTGGAAGTGAGGCTAACATGAACCAAACAGCTTTGTTCACTTACTCTGCTGCCATTTCAAAATTCCTCAATTCTAAGACTTTGCAGAAAATCGTCATCATTCACAACTTCTCCTTCTGTCCGCTGATTGACCCTGTTCAAATTCTACCACTTCAGCTAGAGAACGTCCAGACGGAGTACTAAAGGGAGATTAGAATGGTTTCCCCTGCTAGTCCAAATCCTTTGTGCAGGTGTAAATATGCTCAAGTGAACCTTGGTGCAGACCAAACAATCAGACCCACTTTTGGAGGTGGTTCCACTTCCCCACAAACTTTTGAATCTCTTTTTAACTATATTTCTGGTGGTCAAAAGCTTAGACTACAATCACTTGTTATAGATTTGTATACTATATTGACACACAACTGCCATTGCAATGTCAATGTGTGACAATAAAGGTATGTTGACTGGATTTAATAATATGTTCCATGTATTCAGGCTCTGTTTGCTTGTGAAGTATTTGACCTTTTTGATTGAACTTTCCTATCTATGTTGACCTGTTCAAATAAAGATTTCAGTGACTAAGATGCTCAGGGAGAGTAGTATTTGGGGTGGTCATTCTTTTCTAACCCCAAAAACGTAAGAGTAGACAGAGGAAGATGTTGGTTAATTGGAACTAACATTGGTATTACAACATACTAAAAATTATATCAGTTTTCTGTTATCCTAACAATGTTCAGCCCAGACTTGATTCCATTTATTTGTGTTGACAACCAAACCAAAGAAGCTGGGTCTAACCCATAGCCAATCCTTTTGGGTTCCCTCAACCCAGCACTGGATCGGTTCATATTTGACCAAGGGCTGGGTATTCAAATCAATCCAAATTAGCAGTTTTAAGAGTTCCAGCTGGTTTGAGCTGGAAGACTTCAGCTCAAAGCATCTCATTTTATGTTATAATCTCTTGGAAAATCACTTAAAACTGACAGACATTTTCAGCAGATGCTCATTTGCCTTCACCCAGAAAGCCACGTTGCCAACATTTTGTTTGTATGTTTTTGTTTCAACTGACACCTGTTTTTTTCCATCTCAAATACTGCATCTCACCCTTTGGTAGACCAAATAAAAACCTCTCTCATCTAATAACCTTGTATGACAGCCTTTCTCATCTCCACACTGTGTTGTGTGATTAAGCTCAATGGGCTGCAACAGGTAAATTCAGACGCGCGTCTAAAAAGACTGATAATCCTGTGAATTGCCTCTCTGTCCTTGACACGTGTGCCTTTTTTATGTTAAAAAATAAGCTTCAAGCATTTTGCAACTAGCAGCCACAAACGTGCAATGTCCTGTTGTGCATCTGCCTCCCAAATGACCCTTTCTCTTCTGAAGGCCAGTGATTGCAGATAATAGGTTATTGCTGAGAAAATCAATCAGATTCCCCTTTAAAGATTGTCAGCGGGCATGTTTGTTTGCTGCCCGTAATCATGTTTACTCTGCTCAAACTCTGGTCATATTAAATGAGAATCGTGTCCGTATAGAAAGCCAACTGAATTAAATTTGCTTGCATTTGATCATCGGGTCACTAGATAAAGGCCATCAATATTTCTTCTCCTAGATGTGCTTTCTTTCAAGGACTGCATGCTGCTTTTTATTTCCATCCAAGTCAGGATGATCTCCATCTAATAGCTCTCACTTCCTATTTCAAATGAGAGCCATGTAATTGGAAAATAATAACCCTCTGTGATGAATTAGAATCAGTTTAAGGCCTTATAACCCGAAGGTGCACAATTCAGAAATTCATCTGAGCATTTGCTTCAGCTCTCCTTTGATAATACACTCCTTACCTCACGTCCTGTGTAGAAATCGGAATAACTGAAAATGAGATTTCTTGAGTTGGTGTTATTTTTGATGAAGGTTTGTCCCGGGTTATTGCGGTGCCAACATTTGGCAGGTGCAAATGTCTGCAAAAACCCAGTTTGCTGTGTTTCCTTTGCTTGCCAAGCCAATTTATGGTAGACTTTCATTAGGATTATTGGCAGGGGTGTCAGGTTAATATTTGATGGGGAAGAGAAGGAGAAAAAAACTAAATGAGGTCATTTGCACTTTCATGAACAGTCTCATTAGTAGAAGCCAATATTTTGCAGGTCACGGTTGAATAACATGCTGAATTATCAATATCAGTAGGCAGAAACCAGTTTGTATTTCACAGCTACTGCAGACAGAGCATTCACAGAACGCAGTGGGGGATATGCAAAAATTTTTGTCTCAGATATAATGCTCTCAGTTTTCATTGTGAGGCGTTTGAGAGAGGTATTCACCAAAGATATGTCAATGGTTTCTTTAAGGTTTTATGCTAGAGCTGATTCTGTTAAAACTGTAGCTCTTAGCAATCCATCCAGGCATCAATATTAGATCAAGAAACATGCAATGTGTCCCATTTCATCACTTCTGTGTCTTCATTGCATTAATGACTACTTACTTGCTGTCTGATTCTGTTAGGCTGCATATGGTTTTTCGGTAGCTGTGATTGGTGAATATTCATCAGGTCCAACTACAGATTAAACCAAAAAAGAAAGATGACAAACCCAGTTAAAAATTTTGCATTTTATCCTATTGGAATATTTTTATCTGTGCAGAAGTAATTAAAGATAGGCAGCCAAGTGAAGCATTTTAAAGTTAAACTGTGTTATTTAGCATGTCACAAGGCTGCAAGATATCAAGAACAAGAAATTTTCAAGCTCAATCATTTTCCTTGTAAAAATATAACTGAATTGTGAAAAAAAGAAATGGAAGCATATGCATAGATATGTTTTGAAAAGATAAATCACTGTGTTGTGACTGCGGTGGTTTTTTGCCAAAAGTACAGCTGCCTTGAGAAAAGAAACATTTTAAAGGCTGAATAAACCTCTGTTCAATCTATCACGTAGTTCAAATTAAATGCTATATTTTTTGTGTAAAGTCAAAAAGCAGATGTGATTATGTGGTTTGAAGCATCGATGTACTGAAAAGATTAAATCCAGCCTTCATTTATTCATTTACACTTTTTGTTACAGTATATGCTGCTCAATTTATGATGAGAGTGGTAAACTTAAGAAAAAAGTGAGCATTGCAGTCAGTCGCTGGAGCACTTGAAAATCAATCAAAAGTAGTGACTAAAGGTCTCCAAGCAGAGAATGGCTGATAATGCTGCTGAATAATAGACTCTTCTTCAGATTATTAAGGGCCTTGTTACAATTGCTTTGGTTCACAGCATTCATTTTATCTCCTCTGTTATTGCTCATGAATTGTGTTTGATTTCAGTTGATAGAAGTCTAGATATTTAACATCTATCCTTTCCTTTTTAAATAATGTCTGTAATTTCTTTAATTCTATAATTACCCTTTTCATCTTTTCTAATGGTTTTCATTTGAACCTCTTTTGAGTATTTTTGCCACCATCATAGCACTCTCTGGAAAGAATGCTGTATTTCAATAGTATATCCCTGCTTGCATACAGGCTTTTGTCCTAATATTATCTTTATTGTAGCTGGAATGCATGCAGTACGATGCGACTTTTTAAAAAAACAAATTCTCAGTAAATAACCATGTATGCATTGCTCTTTTACAGCAAATTCTAAAGAAGAGAGCCTCCAGAATTTAACAAACCCCAGAATTAATTGTCTTGGTATTTACACCACTTGGCCCAGTACATGGTTTGCCCTGCAACAACCACAAATAAACCTATTTTGTTAGGTGTATATATATATATAGATATATATATATATTAAAAATCCAAAAAATTCCCTTCTCACCCACCGCGGGTGGTTTCTTCCTCTGAGCTCGGGTCCTCTACCAGAGGCCTGGGAGCTTG